>JAVALU010001332.1:305000-362500 GCA_030770095.1 Gila robusta
AGGCGTTGCTAGGGTGTTGTGGGTAGTCATTCGAGAGTTTGAAGGTGTTTGCTATGGGGCAGGAGTTTTCAAACTGTGGTGAACTAGAGAAAAACTAATGTAAAAAATCAATAAATAATAAAGCATAAGATTAAACTAAATGCATTTTTAAAAAGGATTAAAATCAAACATTCGATTTTTTAAAAATTAATTAATACAATTTAATTTACATAAATAATATAAAATTACAAAAAATAAAACATTTGATTAAAATTATAAATAAATAAGACAAAATGATATAAATAAATAATAAAACAAGATTTAACTTTAAAAAAGATTTTATGAAAAATTAGCTAATAGTAAAAATGTATTAATATAAATAAATATAAAAGTATGATGAAACTAAATAACAAATAAATGAAAAGGCAAATTGATCTCAATAATTAAATAACCCCAACATACAGCCTGTCACCAGCCACCACAGCATCCCCATAAAAAACTAAAACATTATGATTACAAACCACAACTGCCTTACAGCAACCACATACAACCCTCATCTCTGATCCCATCAAAACACCAACCACCCTCCAACCAGATAACCCCACAACCCCCAAAAGCCATATCCCCACCACAGGACCCAAGTAAACCAACCCACCCACCAATCCCAACCCAATCCACCTTCTACCCCCCCCCCCCAAAGTAAAACCCCCCATCACCCTACCAACCTCCTACCCCCTATCCCCCTCCACCCTCACCCCACAGCAACCCCCCCACCCTCCCCCTCCAAACCAAACCAACCCCCCCCACCCCATCCAGCCCCCAAGTGAACATCCACCACCCGCACCACAAGCCCAGCCCGCCCCCTACTCTCGCAAAATCCCCTACAACCCCCAATCGAAAGTGAACACATAAAAAAACACATCTAACAGTACAGTACTACAGTTAGTAGAAATCAGTAATAATGTAATTTAATATTAACTAAATATTTTCCAAATAATTTTTACACATTTATATTAACTGGGGTTTTAAAAAAGAAAAATTCTTATGATTGGGGTCATATGAAGGAGGATGATCTGTGGGATTTTTCCAGCTGTTTTTTTTTTTTATGTGATATGCCCTTTTGGCATTATAAAACTAGTTTATTGCACAGTAGTAATGACTCTCACTAACTTTTACATTTATTCAACGCTTTTATATGAAGCGAATTTGAAGAATTCAACAAATGATTAACACGAGAAGTGCTCGAAAGTTTCAGACAGCATTCAGATACAGTACTTTTTTATTTCTTTTTTTATTATATCATAACAAAAGTAACACAGATTGACAATAATATATTACATGCCAGGGAGCAGGACAATAATATACATTTTTAAAAGATTCAGTCTTTACAGCTTTCTTATTGGAAGAGTCAGAAATCAATACATATACTGTTTTAACAGAAAAAGGTTAAAGAAAGGCTTACACTTCAATATTTACACTTGTGTACAAAATAATTGGCGAGAAACAAAATTAGATTGAGTAAATAAAAAACATCTGACCCAGAATAACATTTTCATATTTCAATGAGATTTCAGGAATTATACATTTCCACAAAAAACTTTAAATGTTTTTCCAAAAATTCTTAGTATACTCATAATACCAAAATAAATTAGATAAATCTTCAGTTTGGAGACCACAGAAGGAGCAATTTTCATCAAAGTCGTCAGAAATAAACCTTTGTAAAAAAAAAAAAATGATATTGATACTGTATTGACATAAAGTGACTTGACTTTGAAAGCTACGAGGAACACAAATGCATTCACAGATTTTAGCGGAAAAAAAACATTTCAGTGTCCTGCAAAATCTCAAACGCCATTTTCCTCTCGCGTCATCTCGCGATAACTGAAGCGCGGACGCGCGCTTGAGAGAGATCAGCAGTGATGGCGGACGAGGAGCTGGCGCTCGATCTCACTGACAACAAGCAAGAAGAATCAGGCGATTCTCCGACTGACGAAGGAGAACCGGAGCCTCAGCAGACACAGGAGAACACAAATGGCGTTAAAACGTAATTTGGAGCTTTTTAAATCTCAAATACTGCTTGTGTTGCGTCTATTACGTGCGTGTTGTTTGCGCGGCCTGCGCGCGTTCACAGAGGAAAAAAAGAATCGCTTTTATTTCTATCTTCAGATCAGTCTCGGTTCGTCACGAGTGTATCTTAAGATAGTTTCTCCAATTTTCCATTCCTCTCAGCGCGTATTTTTCTGTTATCGGTTTGTTTTGTGGCGCTGTTTTCATTAGTGGCGCGCGCCAATCAAAGCGGTAACCCATGGCAACCGCCCCATCATTAGCGATTGTTCGTTTGTGGAGCGCATTAGTTCGCACTCAAAGTTTATTTTCAATGTAGTTTTTGTTAAAGTCACCATGAAATCAAAATGGACAATTTTAGTTTTTTTTTATATGGAATATTTCACCAAATCACAACCATCCAATCAATTCCTCACGGACAAATTCAAGCACCGCCCTTCATTTGTTCTTATATTTTATTAATTGCATAACAGAACAATAACAATATACACGTATAGAGTATCACAATGTATGCAACTGTTATCTATTACATTCATAACATTAAAGGAAACAACATAAAGAAGAAAAAAAAATAGATTTATATACAAGGGATAACTTAAAAAAAATTCCAAAAAGAAAAGGATTAAAAAAATTGTATACATCCGTTTTACTTTTTTTTTTTTCTTGCATCTTTAAGGGCCTCAATATAATTCTTAAGTTCAATTTTAAATAATATAATGTTAGGTTTATTATATATGTCACAATAGGAAAGGGAAGACGAGCGTCTAAATGTGCCTAAAAATGTTTTTGCTTGTAGTGATTTATTTATTTTTAAAAAGTGAAAATTAATTTATGTGTTTTTTCAGGGGGGTTTTTATCACTAAATGTTGACAGAACCAATGGTGAAAATTGAAACAAAAATGTCATTTTATTTTATTTTTAAACGCAATTGCATTTGAAAACAGCTATTACAGGTTAAATACTGAAACTTTTTTAAACTTTTGGGTCAAAATTTAAAAAAGTAAAAATTAGTTCTGAAGTAGTAGTTGGGACTCGGAAAATTTCCTAAAAAATAATTTCTCCACTAAATTTATTGCAATGATTTTTTTTTAGAGTGTTTGCTAATGTGATGTGTGTAGTTTTAGGAATAACGGCCCCTTCACACAATAACTATAAATCTTTCCAAATTGCACGATAATAGCGATAACGAAACCGAGAAATATGACTTTCAGAGCGAATGATAAACATCGACAGCCAATCAGAATCCGTCCTCCAGCATTTAAAGCGGCAGACGACGAAACCGGATCGCTCGTATAGTAAACAGAACGATGATGTGTAGTTATAGTTATCGTTCTTGTATATTAGTGCTGTCAATCGATTAAAAAAATTAACTAGATTAATCGCACCCTTTTTGTTATTAATCGCAATTAAAAAACGCTTATGTTTTTTATGGATTTTATAATATAATCATTTCACAGTTAATCTCCAAATTAATATAGAGACAACTTAAAGACAGTATATTTTAAATACTTGTGTAATGGCATCTTTTTATCATTGATACCAATCCAGCTACTGATGTCTCTATGAAAAAGTCCCCCCCCCCCCCCCCAATTTGAAACATTAATTATACCCATTCAACATTGCGAGGATGAGGATACTCGACAAAACGGACATTTTGGCATAATTGTGTGCGTTAGTTTTAGTCGAAGCGCAAAAGAGAATATTTTTAACGTGTTAAACTGTAAAAAATTAATCGCATGCGTTAACGTGTTAATGTTTACAGCCATAATATATTTATTTTATATATATATATATATATATAAGTATGTATAATGTGTATGTATGTATGTATATATATTTATTAGGCTTGCTACGATAGTCGGTGTTCTGTCGCAACACCGGTTTCATCACTTGCCCACCGTGGTACCGCAAAAAAAAAGAAAAAAGTTGGAAGCGTTAAATATATTTAACCATGTTTAAAATATTTAATGCAATTACGCAGTATCCGTTAAGTCCTGCCTATTACACACACGACCCACAGAAAAGACGTGGGTCAGTATTGAGTTCTCTTTCGGGCTTGAACAAACCATAACACACAAATTATGCCAAAATATATAGGCCTACCGTTTTGTGGCTCTTTAATGTGTCGTGACAGATTGCCTCAGTTAAAGCCAAGTTCAAATCCACCGACGTTAATCTACTAACTCTCCTGACTGCTTTGTCGGACAAAAATGGTGGATTTTGATTGGTCAGATCGCATGTCAATCAAACTCCCTGCGAAGGATGAATTGACGCTAATTTAAAAGTGAAAGTGAAGTGCACACTGCCGCACCAGCTTTTTATAAGCGATGTAAAATAAATAATAATTTAGTTTCGTTTTCAAATTAGCGCCAATTCAGGGCACAATAACAAAACCGTGCTGCTCCGCATGTGCAAACGCGCGCATTTTACGTTTGCCTTTAAATTAGCGATTTAAAAGCCCCCGCCGGTGATACCGGTGTTGTCACACGACGATTAACCGGTGGGAAAATATCCTCACCATCACATCCCTAATATATATACAGGTCCTTCTCAAAAAATTTGCATATTGTGATAAAGTTCATTATTTTCCATAATGTAATGATAAAAATTAAACTTTCATATATTTTAGATTCATTGCACACCAACTGAAATATTTCAGGTCTTTTATTGTTTTACTGATGATGATACTGATGATTTTGGCATACAGCTCATGAAAACCCAAAATTCCTATCTCAAAAAATTAGCATATCATGAAAAGGTTCTCTAAACGAGCTATTAACCTAATCATCTGAATCAACTAATTAACTCTAAACACCTGCAAAAGATTCCTGAGGCTTTTAAAAACTCCCAGCCTGTTTCATTACTCAAAACCGCAATCATGGGTAAGACTGCCGACCTGACTGCTGTCCAGAAGGCCATCATTGACACCCTCAAGCAAGAGGGTAAGACACAGAAAGAAATTTCTGAACAAATAGGCTGTTCCCAGAGTGCTGTATCAAGGCACCTCAGTGGGAAGTCTGTGGGAAGGAAAAAGTGTGGCAAAAAACGCTGCACAACGAGAAGAGGTGACCGGACCCTGAGGAAGATTGTGGAGAAGGACCGATTCCAGACCTTGGGGGACCTGCGGAAGCAGTGGACTGAGTCTGGAGTAGAAACATCCAGAGCCACCGTGCACAGGCGTGTGCAGGAAATGGGCTACAGGTGCCGCATTCCCCAGGTCAAGCCACTTTTGAACCAGAAACAGCGGCAGAAGCGCCTGACCTGGGCTACAGAGAAGCAGCACTGGACTGTTGCTCAGTGGTCCAAAGTACTTTTTTCGGATGAAAGCAAATTTTGCATGTCATCAAGGTGAAATCAAGGTGCCAGAGTCTGGAGGAAGACTGGGGAGAAGGAAATGCCAAAATGCCTGAAGTCCAATGTCAAGTACCCACAGTCAGTGATGGTCTGGGGTGCCATGTCAGCTGCTGGTGTTGTCAGCATGTCAGCACTGTGTTTTATCAAGGGCAGGGTCAATGCAGCTAGCTATCAGGAGATTTTGGAGCACTTCATGCTTCCATCTGATTTTATTTTTCAGCACGACCTGGCACCTGCTCACAGTGCCAAAACCACTGGTAAATGGTTTACTGACCATGGTATTACTGTGCTCAATTGGCCTGCCAACTCTCCTGACCTGAACCCCATAGAGAATCTGTGGGATATTGTGAAGAGAAAGTTGAGAGACGCAAGACCCAACACTCTGGATGAGCTTAAGGCCGCTATCGAAGCATCCTGGGCCTCCATAACACCTCAGCAGTGCCACAGGCTGATTGCCTCCATGCCACGCCGCATTGAAACAGTCATTTCTGCAAAAGGATTCCCGACCAAGTATTGAGTGCATAACTGAACATAATTATTTGAAGGTTGACTTTTTTTGTATTAAAAACACTTCTTTTATTGGTCGGATGAAATATGCTAATTTTTTGAGACAGGAATTTTGGGTTTTCATGAGCTGTATGCCAAAATCATCAGTATTAAAACAATAAAAGACCTGAAATATTTCAGTTGGTGTGCAATGAATCTAAAATATATGAAAGTTTAATTTTTATCATTACATTATGGAAAATAATGAACTTTATCACAATATGCTAATTTTTTGAGAAGGACCTGTATATATATATTTTTTTTATAGGCCTTTAGCCTGTGTAGTTGAACTGCTTTGTACTATCCGATGTGTGTTGAAGATTCTTTTCCTCTCCGTGTCTTTGCAGCGACGCCGAGGAGAAGCCGGAGCCCAAAGAGAAAAGCTCCGGGGGCCGAAAGTCTCACCGCTACCATCCGTATAAAGAGCGTCACGCCGGCGGAGACAAGAAGGCCTCGCTCAGGAACCGGGTGTTCATTAGCAATATCCCTTATGATATGAAGTGGCAGGCTATTAAAGATCTAATGCGCGAGAAAGGTAACGCACACAGACAGCGCAGCGTCCCCGTCCCGTCCTCTCCCTCTCTCGTATCTGTCCTGTAGCAGAGCGGTTTCTCTTCGTCTTCGGACGCTGTTCTGGCCGGTGTGAATATGTTTTGACTAGGCTATTCTGGTATCTGCTGTAGTCTCTCACTGTAGCTTGATCTCACTGATATTTTGAAGGATTTGTACAGGTGGGTGGTCAAACCTGTGATTTTTCTACATTTTGCACTAGGACTGCACGATTAATCGCAATGAAACCGCTCGCGATTTGGCAAAGGCTGCGATTATTTTATGCACAGTTTGTCAGTGATCGGTAGTAAATACTCCTCCATCTGAACACCAGAGGGCGTCTCTCTCACACAAACACAAACACACACCACATATCCCTGTGAACACCAGAGGACGTCTCTCTCACACACACACCACATATCCCTCTGAACACCAGAGGGCGTCTCACACACACACACCCCACATATCCATCTGAACACCAGTGTGTCAGTCACACACACACACATCACATATCCCTCTGAACACCAGAGGGCTTCACACACACACACCACATATCCCTCTGAACACCAGAGGGCGTCACACACACACACCACATATCCCTCTGAACACCAGAGGGCGTCACGCACACACACACCACATATGCCCCGCAGAAGTACAATAACACATTTTATTGATTTTAAAGAATTGCAACTACAGTCAGGGGTGTACAATGAGTAAACAAACAAAAGACATGTTGTCTTTTGTTGGACAAGAGGCTCATAAATGCTTCTCATGTATGGAAAGATGATTGACACGTGTTGCTTTTTCAAATGCACGTTATAAGCAACTCAAACTCAGTGCTTTCAGAGTGAGCAGCGTTTACTGACGATCATCACTGACGAGCTGCGCAGAAAATAGAATCGCAGCCTTTGCTATTTCAAAATCGTGATAAGCCAACTCAGTTTAAAGGAGTAGTTCACTTTAAAAGGAAAGCTAGCCCATGATTTACTTGCCCTCAAGTCATCCTAGGTGTATATGACATTCTTCTTTCAGACGAATACAATCAGAGTTATATTAAGAAATGTCCTGGCTCTTCCAAGCTTTATAATGGCAGAAGATTGCAACCAATAGATTGAAGCTCAAAAAAGTGCATCTATCCGTCATAAACAAACTCCAAACGGGTCCGAGGGGTTAATAAAGGCCTTCTAAAGCAAAACAATTAGTTTGTGTAAGAAAAATATTTAAAACTTTATAAAGTAAAATAACTAGCTTCAAGTAGATTGCGTATGGCCGTTTGGCTTGAAGCTAGAATTTTACTTTGTAACATGTTAAATATGAATATTTTTCTTACATAAACTCATGGCTTCGCTTCAGAAGGCCTTTATTAACCCACCAGAGCAGTGTGGAGCACTTTTATGATGGACAGGTACACTTTTATGATGAATAAATGCACTTTTTATAATGTTAAATTTATTAATATTTTTTTATAATGCACTATATATAGGGCCCTATAATTTCCGCGATCACGGAATCGCGGAATTGGCCAATTAACGCGGAATCTAGTGTTAACGCGGAATTTTACATATTTTGAATGAAATTCTGTTTTTGTGTGGGAGAAGAACGTATGTCTGGGGAAAATGTAGACCGGGGGAAGAAAATCTGGGCGACACAACCCCTCCCGTCATTTCAGCTCCAATGACGGCATCAAAACAATGAAAGCATGGCGAAGCGGCTCTCCACGGCTCTGCTTTCATCGGCAAAAAAGTTAAGAAACTCGACGCTAAGCCCTCAGTGCCGAGCAGTTCGCACGTGACTTTTATGAACGCTTTCAGTTGCATTTCCTTTCCCTGCTTTCCCTCCGTCTCTCTGTCACTCACGCATCTCTCTCTCTATCTCTCTCACACACACACACACCCATCCCCTCCGTGCACACCGCGTCTGTCTATGAGGCGCCGGACTGGACAAAAGCGAAGCGACACAGCGCGAGAGAGACCGTCCGAGTGTGTCCGAGAGCGCGCTCGACAGTGCGCGAGAGAGAGACAGAGTGTGACTTTTATTTAAACTTATATAAACTAATATAATTTATTTTACTGGACAGTTTAAAGCTCCTAACCATATTTTGTTGTTACTTGAAGTACTTAGAGTGCAGTGTTATGTTGCATCATGTAGTATGTGTGCTGAAAAGTAAGAGTAAATGTCTGTTACCTCAATAAATTTAAGGTCATTCCTATTTTATTTGTGTACATTTTAATCATTAACATTAAAAGCACACTCTTTTTACGACTAAAATAACAGTAAAGGGTGAAAAAAACTGAATTCCCCAAAATTAAAACGGAATTTGCAAAAATTAAAACGGGGAAAAAACGAAATTTGGGAAAAAATAAAATGGATTTTTTTAGGGCCCTATATATAAATGATGCAAGGAAGAGCCAGGACATTTTTTTAATATAACTCTGATTGTGTTCGTCTGAAAGAAGAAAGTCATATACACCTAGGATGACTTAAGGGCGAGTAAATCATGGGCTGAATTTAATTTTAAAGTGAACTACTCCTTTAAGTGCGATTACATGTAAATTGCGGTTAATCGTGCAGCTCTACTTTGCACCTGTATATAGTGGAATAAATGCATCGGTTTGAGGCGGCGCTCGTGGAGCGGGCCGCAGGGTTCAGGTGTATGTGTTCCTGTAGCGTTGCACTCGGGGCGATCCACTGGTGATTTAAATGCCTTGTTCTCTGTGGTATTTTCCCTTTGTATGTCTCATGTAGTTGGTGAGGTAACATACGTGGAACTCTTTAAGGATGGAGAAGGAAAGTCAAGGGTAAGTGTTGGTGAATCTGCGAGGTTAAAATCGCATTCCGGTAGAGCCGATTACACTGTTGTTCCTTTGACCTTTGGGATGGATGGTGTGTTGATGTTACAGTAAAGACTATTATGATGATTATTTTGGATGGTGCTGACCCGTTTGGCTGGGGTCCATCTGTCTCACATCTGATGATTGCTTAGGTGTTTTTTGATTTGGATTTAAGATCACGCCAACTGACCTACGAGAGTCATCTATCTGTCAGGTGTCTTTCCTTAAACCCCTTCATCCATCTGTCCGTTTGATCCGTTCTCTCTCTCTTTCCCGTAACAACAAGATCCAGTTTCATTTGCCCCCTCTGAGTTTATTTGCTTTCATTTGTCCATCTCACTGTAGCCACGTCCCAATGAAATGTAAAGAGCTGATTAAAACGCTCTCGTACTTCATGAGCATGTTGTAATTGATCTTTCTGAAGCACTAATGATAAATGAGTTGAAGTTGTTTGAGTTGAAGTGATTCTGATGATGTTCTTTCTTCTCCTCTTCCTCATCTTCTTCTTGGGACGTGCGTCTGCAGGGCTGTGGGTAAGAACCGCTTCACAACATATTCATTCATTCATTCAGCAAAAACTAAACACAGGGTTCGTACAACGTGCTTAAAGTACTTGAGTTTGACTTTTTTTTTAAATAACTCCTGGAAAACCCTTGAAAAAAGCCAGAATTTTCAATATTTCTGAAGAGGTACTTAAAGTGCTTGAATTATTGTATAATTCTTTTCTATAAAACAATATTTTCATTCAAAATTAATGTTGCTGCCTGTCTGATAAAGATATAAAGACTTTTCACATGACTGTGAGCTTGATATTACTCATATAAATATTCAAGTATATGAAACCGCTTTCATTCTTCAGGTCAATCATATATTCATGGATATTCATGAGAGAAAAAATCAGTTTGAATAAGGAAAGCGATATCTTTGTCATAGTATCCTTTCTAATGGTTAATGTTGACCACAATCATTGCATATTTTGCATGTGCTGCACTTTATTTGTACCATTTTGTTTTATTAGTATATTTTTATTTATCGGGTTACTTTTTTAGATTTTGAAAGATAATAAAGATATTGTTTTAAATTAGCGAGATCTCTGATTACAGTCCTTGAAAACCAAAAAAAGTAGTGCTTAAAGTCCTGGAATTTCAATTTGCAGTATCTGTACGAACCCTGTAAGCAGTTTCATTTATACAAATGTTTTATCTGAAGCAACTTGCATTGCAATTATACGTCTTTTTTTTTTATGCATTCCCTGGGAATCGAACCCATAACTTTGGCGTTAATCTATTGTTTGCACTACAGTACTTTAAATAAAGTCCCCCTTTTGTGAAAATCCAGCTTTTAATGTTGTTTATGTGTCTATGTGGAGTTTTAAATACGCTTTAAGACAAAGCATGTGTAAATTCATAAGTCGACAGCATTGCTGAGTATTTTCTCCTTAAAACTGCAGTGAACCAAAGACAGTCTCAAAAACACGCTTTGAAATCGCTGGTGTTTCTGACGTCACAAACTACCTTGTAACCAATCAGATCAACGTGTGATCGTCAACGAGTGGATCTCTGAGTGAGTGAGTGGAGGCGGGGCTCATTTGCATATTCATAGAACCGCGCATACTAAATGAGGCAAGGGTGTCGAGTTACAATTTTTTAGGCATGGAGAAATATTTTCAAGGAAAAAAACTTTTAAATATGTAATTTTGATGATCAAAGATGAGTTTTGAGGGATACAATTATTGACTACAGGGGGACTTTAACTAAAGTGAATACTTAAATATTTAGATTATGCTTAAATTAAGTAATATTTCAATGAATTAAATATGCAATGGAATGTTGCCTTCAAGAATTTCTTCAGGTGTCTGACAGCAGCATCAAGTAGGAATTATTTTAATTTGTTTTCCCAAACATTTATAAAAACTTATCAACTGTGAAATAAAGGTACTTAAATTGTTTTATACAAAGTCAGAAATTGTTATTTTAATTTATATTTGAAAAAGTAATCACTTACATTGTTCTATAACATAATTAGTACAGATTTAATGTCAGCTGGTTTAGCATCACTAGTTCTCACACACACACTCTCTCTCTCTCTCTCTCTCTCTCTCTCTCTCTCTCTCTCTCTCTCTCTCTCTCTCGCTCACACACACACACTCACACACACAATCTCACTCAAACAGACACTCACTCACACACACAATCTCACTCAAACACTCGCTCTCACACACACACTCGCTCACACACTCACTCACACTCTCTCTCTCTCTCTCTCTCACACACACCTGTCCTGACCGCTGCTCGTCTCTTTCAGTGTGGTTGAGTTCAAAGATGAAGAGTTTGTGAAGAAAGCCATTGAAGTCATGAGCAAACATGATTTGAACGGACGGCCACTGAACATTAAGGAGGTAAACGATCAGATCCCTTCATCCAGCGTGTGTGTGTGCAGACAGTGTGTGATGAGTGTGTGGGCCTGTTTCAGGACCCTGACGGGGATCATGCACGGCGTGTTCTGCAGAGATCGGGCCGGATGTTCGGAGCGGGTCGAGGGCAGGACGGTCCCGTCGGGATTAACGTTCCTCCTTCCATCGCCAACAACCCCAACATCCCTCCTGACATCATCAGCGCGCTGCAGGCGGGGCGCCTGGGAAACACGGTGTTCGTGGCCAACGTGAGTCTGTCGTTGCGGTTCGAGTATAGAGGGTTTGCACTGACGTCACTTTATTAGCAGCTTAACAGTGGAAATTTAGCCCATAGCATCTGCGGTAACGTATAGATAGTGAAAAGAAGCGGGCCCAGGACTGAGCCTTGAGGTACACCGGAGGTGCTTCTGGAGTACAACAAATGCTTGAGACTCCTTGTGCATGCAAAAATCTCACTGGTTTATTAAAATTAATTGTAAAATGATTGTTTGGGAATATAAACTGATATAGAGGGTTTGCATTGACACACTCCCTCAGCCGGACTGAGTCAGAAGAGCTGCTGTGTGACTGCATTTAATAGAGGAAACTGCGAAAAAAAGGAGTAAAACAAACGATTATCAGTTTAAACTAAAGCTTGGACTCGATATAGTGTTCCTTACAACTTACCAAAGATCCAGTGATCATGGATATTGACATGCAGCAGGAATCGTGTTTCCTCACATTAATATGAGCCTGATTTAGACGCCGGGGAAATACATAAAGCAAATTTGCCTGTGAACGCTTTATATAAATACAATATAGGTCTAAATCCATGTGATCACTCATATCAATGTTATATATCATCATATCATCCAGCCTTAAAACTTTTATTTTTTTGTCAGTGTATATTTAAAAACATCCAATTATGCAGAATATATGATGGTAAATATTTAATTGATGAGTTGTCAATACAATATATAGTGTATGATTTTACCCCGTAATTCAGCGTATTGACACAATGAAAACTGCAAATCCAGCTTTCTCTGCCTGGAGTCGTTATTTCTGTGAATCGCAGTGATCATTTGCTTCTCTGTTCTGCAGCTTTCATCAGTCTGTAAAAATATACCTCAGATTTCTTGTCAGATCTATTTATACAGTCAATCTCAAAGCTCTTTCCGGTTTTAGATGCGTTTTGTGTGTTTTTCGTGGCATTAATGCTGAAAACAAATGCTGCCGCTGAGTAACCCCAGTCCAACGGTGACGTTACACGCATATCCTCTATAAATTAGTATTTAACTATGAAATAAAGATACTTAAGCAGTAGGAAATTATTTGACTGATTCATAGTCTGTGTGTACGCTTAACCGCACGCTCCGCTTTAACTCCTGACTCACACACGTTTGCTTGTGTGTGTTCTCCGCAGCTGGACTTTAAGGTGGGCTGGAAGAAGCTGAAGGAAGTGTTCGGCATGGCTGGGACGGTGAGGAGGGCAGACGTGAAAGAAGATAAAGACGGGAAGAGCCGAGGGATGGGGACGGTGTCCTTCGAGCAGCCGCTGGAGGCCGTGCAAGCCATCTGTATCCTCACCAAAACCTGCGGACGCAAAAGAAGATTCATTACTTTTTGTTTAGGGATGTGCAATATCTGATATACACTGCCGGTCAAAAGTTCGGGGTCGGTAAGATTTTTTATGTTTTTAAAATAAGTCTCCAAGGCTGCGTTTATTTAATTAAAAAAAATAATTTATGAAATATTTTTACAGTTTAAAATTTTTTATTTTGAATATATTTTAAAATTTAATTTATAGTAATTAAAGCTGAATTTTCAGCATCATTACTCCAGTCTTCAGTGTCACATGATCCTTCAGAAATCACTCTAATATGATGATATTAAAGAAATTAATACTTTAGTTGTAATACATTTATTCATCAAGGATGCATTAAATAGAATCTTTTGTAACATTATAAATGTCACTTTTGATTAATTTCAAATAAATGCTTCCTATTCATCAAAGAATCCTGTTTTTTTTTGGGGGGGGGGGGGGTTTCAAAACTCTTTTCAACATTGATAATAATCATAAATGTTTCTTGAGCATCAGATCATCATATTATACTGATTTCTGAAGGATCATGTGACACTGAAGACTGGAGTAATGATGCTGAAAATTCAGCTTTGATCACAGGAATAAATTACATTTTAAAATATATTCAGAATAAAACATTTTAAATTGTAAAAATATATTTTTTTAATTAAATAAACGCAGCCTTGGTGAGCAGAAGAGACTTATTTTAAAAACATTAAAAAAAGTACCGATCTCAAACTTCTGAATTGCAGTGTTAATTTTTATTATTATCGGCCCGATAAGAAAATTTGGATGTATGACTGGCTATAAACACTGATGTCTACAGTAGCGATCAAAATAGACTAAATCACATTTTGAAAGTAATTTGATGCTTCAAATAATGATTATCAATTACATCCAGTAGGAGGCGACAGGCGACTGTTAAAAAATGTCATTCAATCATTTAAGAGATTTGTTCAAAAACGCTTATTCATCCAGTAATGAAACAAAGGAGGAAGTCAAACCCATTCACTCACACATTTAAAAAAAATATATATAATAATTCAAATTAATTTGGCTAAAAAATTTAATTAGACGACAGCAATTAATTTTTTTTCAGAAGCTCTAGTAAATGTTATTTTTAGTTCTGTGTGCGTCTTCCTTCACTCCCACTCACAGCCATGTTCAACGGGCAGATGCTGTTTGACAGACAGATGCATGTGAAAATGGTGAGACATTGTTTGTTCTTGTACAGCTTATGTTTATAAAGCATAGTAGCACTTCAGCGTCCATTCATGTGTTTGTTTTACTGCAGGATGATAAATCACTTCCTCCAGATGACTTCCGGCCAGCTGAGAAAGCGCCACAGTTACCCAGTAAGAGCTTTCTGTGCACGTTTGTGATCAGGCTTTATTTTACCTGTGTGTATGTCTATATGTATATGTAAGTGTATGATTATAAATGTTCATGCGTGTGTGTGTGATGTGTCTTGCAGGAGGTCTGGGCGGCATCGGTATGGGTTTGGGTCCCGGCGGGCAGCCAATAAATGCCAACCGTCTCAGTGGAGGGGGCGTGGCCTCCATGGGACCTGGAGGTGTGTTAATGTTTTCTTAAAATCCGTAGTCAATCATTTAATCTCTTAACTTTTATCACCAAAATGAAATATTGAAATATTTTTTCCTTATAAAAATTTATAAAAAATCCTTTTTTCCTAATAAAATGTGCTATGCCTTAAAATAGCTTATTTGACACCCTTGCTTCATTTCATATGTGCGGTTCTATGAATATGTAAATGAGCCCCGCCTCCACTCACTCACTCACTCACTCACTCAGAGATCCACTCGTTGACGATCACACGTTGATCTGATTGGTTGCAAGGTAGTTTGTGACGTCAGAAACACCAGCGATTTCAAAGCGTGTTTTTGAGACTGTCTTTGGTTCACTGCAGTTTTAAGGAGAAAATACTCAGCAATGCTGTCGACTTATGAATTTACACATGCTTTGTCTTAAAGCATATTAAAAACACCACATAGACACATAAACAACATTAAAAGCTGGATTTTCACTTTTCACAATTTATGCAATATCTGCATAAAGTCCTTTATTTATGCAGATATTGTACTGCATCCTTAATTTTATTTATTTTAATATTTTGGAGGGTTTGCAAACATTTTATTTGCAAATTATTCATTGAATTAATTGGTTTATATAAATGGACAGTTTGAACTGATTTACTACAAGTGTTCAGGTCATCAAATGAAATGAATGAGACGAAGACCACGAAGTGTGTAATGATGAAAAACTTTAAATCATGATGTTCATTTGTCACCAGTAAGAACATTGAATGTATCAGCTGCATTATCAGGCAGGTGATGGGATTGATGGGTAATGAAGGACTGATTGATCCCGCAGGAATGGACGGGCCAGGATGCAGCAGCATGAACCGCATGAGTGGTGAGAGACGTCACGTTTATCTGAAGCAGATCGTCTCAGGGATCAGCTGTGGGGGCGCTCACGTGTGTGTGTGTGTGTGTGTGTGTGTGTGTGCAGGGATGAGCGGGGGGTTTTCCGGCATGGACTGCATGGGAGGATTCAGTGGCAGAGACATGGGATCCATGGGCCGAATGGGAGGTAATGGGAGACTGTCTGTCTTTCTGTTAGAGCTTCACGATATTGGAAAAAATTGACATTGTGATAATTTTCTTTAATATATAATAGAATTACAAGAATGTTCAGGTTAGTTGGTATAGGGTCTAACATGCATGTTGTTGATTTAGATGCTTTAAAAACTACACAATTAAAAGTTTAGACAGTTCTTCCTCTCCTATAGGAATGAATGAATGAATGGAGTTTTTCGCGCTACTGTAGTAGACGGTTGCATAGTTATAATTTTCTCCCTGATATTATCAATCTTGCAAGTAAAGAAGTTCATAAAGTCATTACTGCTGTGCTGTTAGGAAACATCTGGGCTAGAAGCTTTATTTCTCTGTAATTCAGTCACTGTTTCAAATAAATACCTAGAGTTGTGTTTGTTTTCTAATAGGGTTGAAAAATAAGCAGATCTCGCAGTTTTTAAGGCCTCTCTGTATGCAGTAATGCTCTCTTTCCACGATACGTGAAATACCTCTAGTTTTGTTTTCTTTCAGCTGTGCTCCATTTTTCTGGTTGTTCTTTTTTTTTCTTTAAGTTTCTATTGTAGAGAGATACAATTGAGATCTGTTCACATTTGTCACTTTTACAGCTTTACCAGTTTACAAAAATATTTGTTAAACAGGAATAGCAAAACTCTCTAGTAAAAAAATCATAATACAAAACACTTAAATGTATCTCTTTAAGTTATCCTCACTTTCAACACAGAAACTATTTACAAAAGAAAAAGGGGGGGGGGTAGTCGCATCACTTATAATTTAAAAAAAAGAAGAAAAAAACATTCAATCTGTATCAAAAAGGTATTTGGTTCTCTGGCTGCTCTTGAGGGCCCGAGTGTGTGTGTGTGTGTGTGTGTGTGTGCTCGTTGTACCACGGCGTTGGACTATTTTCCTTTCTCTTTTCCAGCTAGAGACACAGTTGCTCTTTGGCACTTAAAGATAGTCAATAGTTTCTGTCGCAATATCGAGTTCTTCTACGCTATCTGGGATGCTGAGATGATAAAACTGATTAGGAAGATTATTAATAAAGCAATCTTTCCTGGCAGAAGTGATGGGTCTAACATATTTATAACACAGAGTCGGCTTTACAGCCTTGGCTAAATGAAGTTTACACGAGACTAGATAATGATCTGAGATGTCGTCGCTCTGCTGCAGAATTTCAACAGCATCAACATTGATTTCATGTGATAATATTAGATCTAGAGTATGATTACGACAATGAGTAGGTCCTGACACGTGTTGTCTAACTCCAATAGTGTTCAGAATGTCTCTAAATCAGTGCGTCTTTTTCATTATCTACATGTATATTAAAATCACCAACAATTAGGACTTTATCTGCAGCCAATATTAACTCTAATAGAAAGTCATCAAATTCTTTGATAAAGCCTGTATGGTGCCCTGGTGGCCTGTATACAGTAGCCAGCACAAATGCCAAATGAGAATTATCACTTATACTACACGTTACATAAAGCACCAACACTTCAAAAGAATTATGTTAGATGCAGTTAATCGTGATTAATCGATTTGACAGCATTAATATATGTATATATGTGTGTATGCATATATATATATATATATATATATATATATATATATATAGTTTCTGATGCCAGTTCAAATGTTAAATCAAGCTGCAGAGTGAAATTCGGCTCTTTGTTTGCGAGCAGCTCGTGGTCCGGTGAAGCAATGCATCATGGGATATGGGATGCACACCCTACCCCTATGTGTGGATTGCAGGGCTTAAAGTATTCCGGCCGGATTTCCGGCTTGAGGGCAGGTCCGGCCTCCGGCGCAGGCAAAATTTATTAATCAGGCTGCAAATTACAGTCGGAGGCACTTTCGGCGCGGACGCGCTTGGAAAAAACGAGTGCGCCGCTTCCATTATGAGCGCGCATACCGCGCGGCTGCATCTGAAACTGGGAACTTGAATGCGGTTTAATATTTTCGAGTCAATTGATTTCACCTACCAATCATATGAGAGGAGCGCAGCTCTAACTAACGTCACAAGCCTATCAGAAGCAGAGCAGGGCGGGTCCTGGCAACAGTGTGATTGAGATCCATACGGCACGGCGTCGTCGGTGAAAGCATGGAGCGCAGAACTCCAGAAACAACATCAGGTGACTTTAATGTCATCATGGATGAAAAGAAAGAAAGGAGATGTGAGTTGGTTGATTTCATAAATTAGCTCAGGTCAGCATAATCATATTTTCTGTCTACACCTTTTGATGTTAGCCTTATGTTGACTGAGCTAACATTAACATACACTGCTGCTAACTTCAGACTGTTAGTTAAATATTTAATGTAGAACATTCTGTGTAGCTTACTAAAAAAAAAACATTGTGTAGGCCTACCATGAAAACGAGTCCACTTTAAACCGCTTCATTTTCTGTCAGCAATGTATGACAAGTAACGTTAGTGCTGTCAACGTTAACGTATGCGATTTCTTTTCTTTTTTTTGTCCAGCTTTAATGTTTTAAAATATTTAACACAATTAACGCTGCATCCGTTCTTTGTCATTCTTTAGCTAGGGTTATGATCACGCTCTTATTAGTTATTAGTTTGTCCACCAAATGCTTTAAACCCTTAATGTGCGACAAGACAAAAGAGAACGCGCTTCAGTAAATGTCCTCCTGACACACACACACACACACACGAGGCACAAAAAGTCGCGAGCCAGTATCGAATTCTCTTTCGCGCTTGAACGAACAATAACACACATTTATGCCAAAATGTCCGTTTTGTCGAGTATCCTCACAAGAATCAATCATTATTAACCTTAAATGAGTTAAATAAAATCTTAAATGGAAGTAAAGAGAATGAGACGCGCGAGATCATGTCACCAGCTGTAGATCTTAAAGTGACAGTAGCCACTAATTCTGTCTGTCAGTAAAGTTAACCAAAGAACAAAGGGAACAGAGAAAACTACTAACTACTCTTTGACTAAAGAGCTCTTGTAGCTTTAATAAGGATTAATCTAATTTAATTTATAATTTATGCAGTGCAGACTATTTTATAACCCTAAAATTTTATTTGGGGAAAGAATTTGAGACATCATTAGCTATATTAATATCAGTGATACTGGCCTTCATTAATAAAAAGATGCCATTAAGATACAGCCGTAATACTTGAAAATAAATGGTTCCATTTGAAGATAAGTCCGTCTGTGCAGTCCCCCCCCCCCCCCAAAAAAAGTTCAGGCTCAGGAATTTTTTATCACTTTAAGCCCTGGGATTGTCAGTTTGCTGTCGGTCTCATGCTTGAGTTTGTGTGCAGAAATGTATCGTTCTGGAATGTCGGGGATGGACAGAGACTTCGGCAGAAATGACCTGGGAATGAGCGTCCAGTTCGGAGACTCGTTTGGAGGTGAGGGTGGGTGTGTGTGTGTGTGTGTGTGTGTGTGTGCACACTTGAGCTGATGGTGACTGACTGTTCTCTTTCCCATCAGCTGGAGGATATGCAGGAATGGGGAATTCTGGGATAGGACCCATTGGCTCTGGATTAGGTCACTCATCTCACGCGCTCACAAATTGAAATTAAATTCATATATAGTTCATTGTGATTGACACAAACCAAATTAATGCGTTCACCTTACTGTAAAATGTTGCCATTAGTTGCATTTTATTACTTGCTTTTTGTGTTGTTTTTATCAGAACGAATACTGCATGTGAAAGCATGTCATCTTTGTGTGTGTGTGTGTGTGTGTGTTTCAGGAGGAGGAGGAATGCTCAATATGGGAATGGACCGCATGAATTCTGGCTTTGACCGAATGGCGGGAAACATGGATATGGGACGTGGCTTCAGCCAGTACGGTGGTCACATGGGTGGAATGAGTGACAGGGGGGCGGGGTCTAAGGCCGGATGCCAGATCTTTGTGAGAAACGTACGTATGAAGGTGTGTGTGTGTGTGTGTGTGTCACTGACGTGTGTTTGATGGGAATGGTTTGTGTCCACAGCTCTCGTATGATCTGACCTGGCAGAAGCTGAAGGAGAAGTTCAGTCACTGCGGTACGTGATGCAAATCTCGGCTCTTTTTGGTTTTAAATTGAATGTTAATTAGGTTTAAGAGAAAATAACACTTAAATATGCGTTATGGGTAAATATTTTAACAAAAATTATTAGGGGTAAAAGCAGAAATGTTACAAAGTGATGTTAAACAGCAGCTCACACAGGAGAGAGAATGAGAACAAAACAGCTGGAAAAAAAAACAAAAATTATAATAAGAATAACAAATAGATAAATAGAAAATATATACATGTAGTATTTTTTATTATTTTACACAATTTTTGTATGTGCTTTCATATAATAAAAATATAAATTAATGAATAACTCCCATAAATATATAATTTGTTAAACTTATTTATTATATTTGTATTTATTTGTATCATTATAATTGTGTGTGAGCATATATTATTTATTATACAGGCCCTTCTCAAAAAATTAGCATATTGCGATAAAGTTCATTATTTTCCATAATGTAATGATAAAAATTAAACTTTCATATATTTTAGATTCATTGCACACCAACTGAAATATTTCAGGTCTTTTATTGTTTTAATACTGATGATTTTGGCATACAGCTCATGAAAACCCAAAATTCCTGTCTCAAAAAATTAGCATATTTCATCCGACCAATAAAAGAAGTGTTTTTAATACAAAAAAAAGTCAACCTTCAAATAATTATGTTCAGTTATGCACTCAATACTTGGTCGGGAATCCTTTTGCAGAAATGACTGCTTCAATGCGGCGTGGCATGGAGGCAATCAGCCTGTGGCACTGCTGAGGTGTTATGGAGGCCCAGGATGCTTCGATAGCGGCCTTAAGCTCATCCAGAGTGTTGGGTCTTGCGTCTCTCAACTTTCTCTTCACAATATCCCACAGATTCTCTATGGGGTTCAGGTCAGGAGAGTTGGCAGGCCAATTGAGCACAGTAATACCATGGTCAGTAAACCATTTACCAGTGGTTTTGGCACTGTGAGCAGGTGCCAGGTCGTGCTGAAAAATAAAATCAGATGGAAGCATGAAGTGCTCCAAAATCTCCTGATAGCTAGCTGCATTGACCCTGCCCTTGATAAAACACAGTGGACCAACACCAGCAGCTGACATGGCACCCCAGACCATCACTGACTGTGGGTACTTGACACTGGACTTCAGGCATTTTGGCATTTCCTTCTCCCCAGTCTTCCTCCAGACTCTGGCACCTTGATTTCCGAATGACATGCAAAATTTGCTTTCATCCGAAAAAAGTACTTTGGACCACTGAGCAACAGTCCAGTGCTGCTTCTCTGTAGCCCAGGTCAGGCGCTTCTGCCGCTGTTTCTGGTTCAAAAGTGTCTTGACCTGGGGAATGCGGCACCTGTAGCCCATTTCCTGCACACGCCTGTGCACGGTGGCTCTGGATGTTTCTACTCCACACTCAGTCCACTGCTTCCGCAGGTCCCCCAAGGTCTGGAATCGGTCCTTCTCCACAATCTTCCTCAGGGTCCGGTCACCTCTTCTCGTTGTGCAGCGTTTTTTGCCACACTTTTTCCTTCCCACAGACTTCCCACTGAGGTGCCTTGATACAGCACTCTGGGAACAGCCTATTTGTTCAGAAATTTCTTTCTGTGTCTTACCCTCTTGCTTGAGGGTGTCAATGATGGCCTTCTGGACAGCAGTCAGGTCGGCAGTCTTACCCATGATTGCGGTTTTGAGTAATGAAACAGGCTGGGAGTTTTTAAAAGCCTCAGGAATCTTTTGCAGGTGTTTAGAGTTAATTAGTTGATTCAGATGATTAGGTTAATAGCTCGTTTAGATAACCTTTTCATGATATGCTAATTTTTTGAGATAGGAATTTTGGGTTTTCATGAGCTGTATGCCAAAATCATCAGTATTAAAACAATAAAAGACCTGAAATATTTCAGTTGGTGTGCAATGAATCTAAAATATATGAAAGTTTAATTTTTATCATTACATTATGGAAAATAATGAACTTTATCACAATATGCTAATTTTTTGAGAAGGACCTGTATGTATGTGTATATATATATATATATATATATATATATATATACACACACAATATTATAATATGTATTATAATATGTTTGCGTGTGTATATATATTAAGGGTGTCACGATTTCAATTTTAAATCGAAATCGATCGAAATCAATTCACAATCTCGAACTTCGAATTAAAAAATGGAATCGTCGATGCTGCCACGCCCCCATGTCACGTCCGGTCGGCGTGCCAAGCGGAAAAAAACACGCGTGTTGAAGTGCTGCGAGTCTATGGTCAACCTCCTCTAACTTAGCTACAGCCACTCAAAAGATAGCAAGGCAACTGCAGATGCAGGAGACCCATCGACAGAACTTGAACCCCCTCCTCTTTCATGGAAGTCGCAGGTGTGGACGTTTTTTGGATTTCCAGTGAGTTATGTTGACAACGTTCGCGCTTCAAAAAAGCCACAGTTTGCAGACATCCCAAGTCTCGCGGAAGTTCCGGGAGTCTCCCGCATATTGATAGCGGCTCCCTGATGCCCGCAAATTAGTTCAAATCTCCCGGAATCTAGAGCGAGCGAGCGAGAGCGCGCATGCGAGACAGAACAGACTGCGCTCCAAACCGTATAGTGCGCGCACGGCAGAGAGGGAGAGAGCGAGAGACCTTGCGTGTGTGTGCCTCATGAAGCGCATGTAAGACAGAGAGCATCCTGATTGGCCGGTTTCGGCTTTAAAAAAAGTAAATGTAAAAATTGAGAATTGAATCGAACCGTGACCTTAGAATCTAAAATTTAATCGAATTGAGAATTTGGAGAATCGTGACACCCCTAATATATATATATATATATATATATATATATGTGTAAATAAATAACCCCCATAAATATATAATAAATCAATGTAATAAATTATATAATTTATTTATTTGTATCATTTTTGTGTGTATATATATGTGTGTATATATATATATATATATATATATATATATATATATATATATATATATATAATATAGAGAGAGAGAGAGAGATATATATATATATATATAGAGAGAGAGAGAGAGATATATATATAGATGTATATCATTTCTAATAAAGCATTTTGTTTAAATTGATTCTGAACGTCCTGTGACGTCCCGCTGTCCAGGTCAGGTGATGTACGCTGAGATAAAGATGGAGAACGGTCGATCTAAAGGCTGTGGGACGGTGCGCTTCGACGGGCCCGAGAGCGCAGAGAACGCCTGTCGACTGATGAACGGCACGAAGATCAACGGGCGAGAGGTGGACGTCCGTCTCGATCGTAACGCGTGAACCGCTCGCCGCCGCGACTCTGTTTTGTTTTAAAAACATCACGACTGTCATATATCTCTCAGCCGCTCAACCTTTTAACGTGTTAGTGACCGCCTTTCTCTTGCGCTTTTTTTTTTTTTTGTAAACATTTGTAAGGCGTTTGTCTCTAAATTTTAAAAAAAAATAAAAAGCCGGCTGTTGTAAACTCTGTCTGGCTGTGAGTTTGTGAGGAAACACGTCCAGGATTCACAAAAGATGTTTAACTTTTAAATCCTCTGTATTCCCTAAAGTCCTTTTTTTTTTTTTGTTTGTTTTTTTTTAAAGGAATGTTCTTAAGAAAATATTTGCAACAATTTAATGTTAGACTCTTTCAGGTCTTGCAACTAAGATTTTTAAATATTCATAAATCTTTCTAACTGTAAGCTTTTGAAGATGCATCAGTCAAACTCGTAAATAAGAAATGCCAACGTTGTTTTAAAATGAAAATTGACCTTTCAAATTGTTTCTGTACTTAAAGAAATACTACCATTATGCATAAACTTTTTTTTAATTTTTTTTTTTTTATTGTAATGCAGTATTACAGTAATAAGAGATCTGAGGTAGATGAAGAATATCAGTGTCACTGAATAATGACAGACGGGGATTCTGAGATAAAACAACATACTGAGCAAATAAACA
The DNA here is from genome assembly GCA_030770095.1 of Gila robusta. Lineage (NCBI taxonomy): Eukaryota > Metazoa > Chordata > Actinopteri > Cypriniformes > Leuciscidae > Gila > Gila robusta. The sequence continues at coordinate 328,867 of JAVALU010001332.1, forward strand.
ATCTTTGGCATTATTAAACTACATTTGAACAATGTGATTTTCCTATTTGTAAAAGAAAGTCTCATTGCAGTAGTAAACCAGATTTTTCCAAATAACTACTTTTATCAACATTGAGCAATAAAGTTTTAGAAACTAAATCACTACAACATGGAAATAAACCGCAGAACAAGAAGTTGCTCATAGATGTTCAGTAATTTGCTCCAGGTGAAGCGGACGCTGATGTAACCCTGAAATTAATGTATTACTGCACAAAAAGCTTTTTGTTTTCCATTAAGAGTTATTAAACCAGCTTACATTTACTTGAGAAGCAAAATGACTCGAAGCATATTAAAACCACCACAGACATAAACAAGATGAAACACTCGTTTTCCTCCACAAACCATGTGCACTCCCTCAGTCGACAGCAGCGCTGGGTATTTACTGCTTACACTCGTTTCCAATCTTTGGTTTCGCTGCCGTTTCAGCTTAGAAGAAGAATCTGACAAATTCTTTTATTTTCCATTTGAATTAAGTAGATTTTTCTGACTCCACTGGCAGATATTTGTTCTCGTTTTAAGCACAAACTCACTTCATTTTAATAATTTTTTCAGTAATCAAGACTTAAAATCTGCTTTCAAGTAAATGTATCTTGATTTAAGAATGTTTAGATATTTATTGAAGACACTGTTTAAAGATGTTCTGCTTCGTTAATAAAAATATCACCATCTCTCCTTATACAGCCATATCATTTCAACAAAAAATAGCTGATTTTTAATGTGACAACATGATTGGAATTACTGCATATAAAGTAACAGTCAGTTTTAAAGAGTGTTAGAACAAGTTTTATGTGATTATATTAATTTTACTGTAAATGTTTCATACAGTGAGATCAAAAGCATCACTTGTTACAGAATCACTTTTTTAAACGGACCATCGTTTGAATTTTGTTCGTTCTAAATAAACTAATGGGGGGAAAACATTAAAAAAAAAACTTGGTTAAAAAAACTTTTTTTGTCCATACACTGCAAAAAAAAATAGTTTACAGTATTTTTGTCATGTTTTTCAGCACAAATATCGAAACATTCTTCTATCAAGAAACATTTACTGGAGAGACAAAATGACTGAAGATCAATTTAAATCAAGAAAAACCAGTTAAAATGTAGAGTTTGTGCTTAAAAGAACAAATATGCCAAAATAATCTTGTTTCTCTTTGAATTATTATATTTCTGACTCCATTGGCAGATATTAGTTCTTCTTTTAAGCACAAACTCTTAATTTTATCATCTTCAGTCATTCTGCTTCTCCAGTAAATCTACCTTGATTTAAGAATGTTTAGATGTGTGTGCTGGAAACATGAGAAGTGTCACATGATCCGTGACTCGCCTGAGGCTGACAGTGTATGAGTGTTGTCAGTCGCTGCAGGCTCGGATCGGATTGTTCCCGATGATCCCGAGCTCGTATAAGATGGAGAGCGTGGCGAAGAGGACGTAACACGCCAGAGACACCAGACCCAGCTTCCAGTCCAACTTCCACCCGTTCACGTGAACGGCGGAGAAGAGGAAGACGATGGAGAGCAGGAGCGTGCAGGACATGAAGAGCAAGCCCGTGCTGTTGACCTCCACCGGAGAACCCGAGTCCACGAACACCGTGCGGATGAACCAGGGTAGGCCCAGACACAACATGTCGAACACGTTTGAGCCCACGATGTTGGACATGGCCATGTCAGCTTTACCTGCGACACACAGTCAGCTTTATACAGAGACCACAGGAAATAATGCAGTGTTTCTAGGAGAAAATAGCGGCACAGTCCAGCGATGTTGTAAAAGAGTTAATTCATTTATATATACAGGTGAAACTCGAAAAATTAGAATATCGTGCAACAGTTCATGTATTTCAGTAATTCAAATTTAAAAGTGAAACTAATATATTTAGTGTATATAACTATATATATATCCATGATTGTACTTTTCAGAGGGCCGACATTTCTGTATTTAAAATTCTTTTTTTTAATTGATTTTATGTAATATTCTGAGATTTTGATTTTGGGGTTTTCATAAGCTGTAAGCCATAATCATCAAAATTATAACTTTTACACGATATTCTAATTTTTCGAGTTTCACCTGTGTGTGTGTGTGTGTGTGTCTATATATATATATATATATATATATATTGTTAGGAAGAGATGTATTAATGCACCCAATATATTTTTTCCTTTGGTTTCCCCTCGGATCAGTTTAATAAAAACCCCACTTATTTGTATTACATATTGTTAATGGCAGCTGGGAAGATCATCACTGAACTGGATGAAAGTGTATGAACCTGCTATATATATAAACGTCCTATATATATATATATATATACAGCCGCTCTGGAGAAAACTGATGTCATCGTCCAGCTCAGTTCAGTTCTCATATAATGCTGTAAATGCAGGAGATCAATAATATTGTTGAATATTAAATTAAATGGGCCAAACTAAGCAAGAAAAAAAACAAAAATGTATGAACTTCGTTAAAGGGATGGTTGATTATGATTTGACTTTTCTAACTTTAGTTAGTGTGTAATGTTGCTGTTTGAGCATAAACAACATCTGTAAAGTTACAATGCTCAAAGTTCAAAACAAAGATTTTCTTTTGAACAAATTGCTTTTTAAGGACTACAACAAAGGGCTGGTAAGGACTACAACGAGCTTCTTCAAGGGTCAGTGACATCACTAACCCTAAAATGTACATAAACTCCGCCCCAGGAACACGATTTATAGATTATTATGACAGAATATGCTAATCAATGACTAGAAGATAACTACACATAAGATACATCATTCAAATTCATCAACTAACTCTTCAGAGGTGTTCAGTGTATGTGTGAAGTAAAAGGACACAAGCTCTTGAAGCTCCGCCCCCTGTGCTGGGAGCAGCAGCTCATTTGCATTTAAAGGGACACACAAAAACGGCGTGTTAGATTTTAACATGCTATAAAAAATATCTGTGGGGTTTTTTGAGCTGAAACTTCACACACACACTCTGCGGACATCAGACACTTATTTGACATCTTGTGAAAGGGCATTATACCACCCTTTAATATGCATGCGGCTTCATCTTTATTTTTAATTTAATTTTTTTTTAACTGTATTTAACTCTTTTTTTTTTAACAAAACACTGTTACATAACAATTACTTATAAAATTAATAATGACAAGTAAATAAACATTAAAGGTGAGGAAAAAAACGAAAAGAAAATACAAAGTTAAAATAAATACAAAAGTCCCTGACAATGCACCAGTATGTGGTGTATTTACTGAAGCGCTATCTTCCTTCAAGCAAATATGTTTCAATAAGTGCGCATTTCTGTCACCGCAGGTTCATACACTTTCATCCAGTTCAGTGATGATCTTCCCAGCTGCCATTAACAATATGTAATACAAATAAGTGGGGTTTTTATTAAACTGATCCGAGGGGAAACCAAAGGGAAAAATATATTGGGTGCATTAATACATCTCATCCTAAAACTATACTAATTTCCCTTTTAACCCCCTGCCAATACACTTGTACTTTGTAATATATTATAAATCATAAATATATGCACATATGTTCCCCCACAATCCCACTTCATCTTTATTAAGGAAACTGGACTCTGCCTATCATGCAGCGTTACGCTTTGTTTGTGGTGCAGATTCACGTACTCATCGTATATCATATGAATCATCGGCACGGACATCTTTACATCAGAAGGAAATCGCACGTGTATGTTCGTTGCTAAGGCACTGTTAAGTGAATTGCCGTCATAAATCTCAAATCTCTTAACTCTTTATACAAATAGTTAATGTACTAGATCTCCATCACACATCCAGTTAAAAGATCCGAAGGTATCGTCCGAATTTGGCAAACGTCCTTTTTCTTTTCTGCAATCTGCAAAATGTCCTTAAACTAGAAATATTGCTAAATGTTTTAAAGTGCTTTTCTTGATTTTACTTTTTGTTTTGTATAAGTATTGTTTTGTATGAGTATCTCGGTGCTGCTGTATTGGTTGCACCAGCTGTGCGTAAGTTACAACTTAGCCTAGTTTTGACGTAAATGGGCACTAAGTTACAACTTACGCAATACTAAATATTGTTGCGTTGCACCATCAAACTTGGTTTAAACGTAACTCTACGTTCCAACTAAATATTTACGGCAGCCTCTGCCCATGAATAACGGTCGGAATGAGATGGCAGCCAGATTAGATTACATCGATGAGCTTGTAACTGATAATGAAGAACCGCAAATTCGTCGACGAGTTTTACGAAACCGACATCATATGATGATTTCGACACATATACTCGTTTGCGCTTTAAAAGAGAGGGAATAATGCGGATAACGGACATGATCGCGCCTGATATTCAACATGAAACAGACCGAAACGGCGCTCTCTCTCCAAGCCTTCAAGTCTGCGTCGCATTACGTTATTTTGCTACTGGATCAATGCAAAATTTAGTAGGCGATAGCATACAAATTCATAAATCTACAGTATGCAGAGTGTCACTTGCCTTGTGTCGCCACATGAACAACTACATGTGCATGCCAAGCATAAATGTACAAAAAAATTCCATGCCATTGCCGGTTTCCCTGATGTACTTGGCTGCATCGTCGATGGGACACACATCAGGATAAAAGCTCCCACAGTGGATGAGAATGCTTTTGTGAATAGGAAGGGATTTCATTCACTAAACACCCAAGTCATCTGTGACCCAAGTTTGTGTTTCTTAAACTGCGTTGCTAGATGGCCAGGTTCAAAGCACGACAGCTTCATCCTAAGAAGATCAAACATCTTTGAAAAGTTTGATTCTGGGGAGTATAGTGGTATTCTGCCGGGTGATTCTGCCTATCCACTTAAAAAGTGTCTGATGACACCATACTTAAACCCTTCCACACTAGCAGAGGAAAAATTCAATTCTGCACATACCAAAACATGGGTAACGGTGGAAAGAAGTATTGGTGTTTTAAAAAGGAGGTGGTCATGTCTCCACAGGGGTATGCAGGATATTTAAATTTGTTTGATTGTTTATTTTTTGATCAGTTTAGGCTAATATTTCAGATAAAGTACAAGCACCCCAAATGTCCTCGGTAGAGCCAGAGAGAGCAGCAAAGGTGACCGGAGCATGCTTTGCTGTGGAAGATGCCAGTTGATGATCTAGGAGGTGAAGAGATTGAGGAGGTCCCGCAGGAAGAGCTCTGTAGAGCGACTTCAAGACCCAGTGCAAGAGGGTGAACTGTCAGGCGTTTCATCACACACAATCATTTCACTTAAACTGCACTAAAACACACAATTTACCTTTTTATATAACATGTCAGTATTTGTCAATAAGTTCATACACAAATTGTTTAGAATAAAAGGACTACTATTTTTCATAGACTATTTTTAATAAATTAAACTTCAAATTCCATTCATTGATTGTAGATTTGTATTCCTCGTCTCATTTGTGAACTGTATTTCAAATCTAATATCTCTCAGTTGTGAATTTATTTTATATTGGTTTATTTATTATTACCATATGTTACTTGTATTTATATTGTGTAAAGATTTAAGTTAATATTGTGTCCAGTTTGGCCCTGTAAATAAAAGGGTATTATTTTTTGACAAAGTGTGTGCGGTTTCGTTTTCTTAAGTACTGTTTCAAGAACCGTTTAAAAAATACCGAGTAGGTACTGGTATCGGATAAAACCCAACCGATACCCAACCCTACTCATAATAATGTAGGACAACTTATAGTAGGCTACTTTGAGTAATGTCGTCTGTGGCTTCACTTCCACTTCCAACTCCAGTGATTCCGCAGACGGCGGGTGAGTTATCGCCAATTATTTCCAGGATAACGGTTGAATATGGGCCAGGCTCAGGTCTCGGACCGCCTCCAGTGGGGACATGTTTTGTGCGAGGAAAATCCTCAATCGCTTGTGTCTTAAGGTCGCTCCACTTCTTCCTAACTTCCTTGATCTCCCTCTGCTCACAGCCTTTTGCATTTATTTTGTTTATTATGTCCTGCCAAATATCACATTTTTTTCGGTTCGTGACAGATGAGTTTAATTTGCTTTCAAGGACTGTTTTGTTTTCTTTGTATCCATCAATTAAAATAATAATTTCTTCATGACTGAAAATTTTCTTCCTGATTCTTTTCTCCTCCATTAGTGGGCTATTAAGATATTTTCAATTAAAAGTTTGTTTTGAGTTTGTTTTAACGTCTTTTTTAAACTTTCGGTTTGAATGAGTTTGAAATTACGCGCTGTTCAGACTATTTCCTGTTTACCTATTAGAAGGCTTGTGATTGGCTTAAGAAAAATAGACGTCATTCTATGCGTCAACGCATTACTTTACGGAGAGCTTACGACCTACTAGCAACGTTCTGTCTTACGAACAAATGGTGCAACGGAACAAAGTACAGAGTTAGTTACAAACTAGCTAGTAGTTACTAAGCCTCTAGTGTGGACTTTACGTTCCAATTTAAGAAAGAACTTACGAACGGCTGGTGCAACCCTACCCAGGTGTCTCTAGAGGAAGATAGTGATATCTCAGTGGGATTTACCTGGTTAAATAAAGGAGAAATAAATAAACTGGTCACGTGATGCTTGAAGACGGGTTCTTTACCTTCGCGAGCCACCATCACACTGGCCACGGTGTCGGGAATGCTGGTTCCTGCTGCCAGTAGCGTCATTCCCATGACTGTATCCGGGATTCCCAGCGTCTCACCTGAACAAAACAACAGGGCAGAACTTTACTCTCTTAGAAAAAATGTTTATGAAACATATGAAGGAACTCTTTTAAGGTTCTACATATGAAGCGCCTGACGGAACCCTTTAAGGTTCTACATATGAAGCGCCCGACGGAACCCTTTAAGGTTCTGCATATAAAGCGCCCGACGGAACCCTTTAAGGTTCTGCATATGAAGCGCCCGACGGAACCCTTTAAGGTTCTGCATATAAAGCGCCCGACGGAACCCTTTAAGGTTCTACATATGAAGCGCCTGACGGAACCCTTTAAGGTTCTACATATGAAGCGCCTGAAGGAACCCTTTAAGGTTCTACATATGAAGCGCCTGACGGAACCCTTTAACATATGACGCGCCTGACGGAACGCTTTAAGGTTCTACATATGAAGCGCCTGATGGAACCCTTTAAGGTTCTACATATGAAGCGCCTGATGGAACCCTTTAAGGTTCTACATATGAAGCGCCTGACGGAACCCTTTAAGGTTCTATATATGAATCGCCTGACGGAACCCTTTAAGGTTCTACATATGAAGTGCCTGACTGAACCTTTTAAGGTTCTACATATGAAGTGCCTGACGGAACCCTTTAAGGTTCTATATATGAATCGCCTGACGGAACCCTTTAAGGTTCTACATATGAAGTGCCTGACGGAACCCTTTAAGGTTCTATATATGAATCGCCTGACGGAACCCTTTAAGGTTCTACATATGAAGCGCCTGATGGAACCCTTTAAGGTTCTACATATGAAGCGCCTGACGGAACCCTTTAAGGTTCTACATATGAAGCGCCTGATGGAACCCTTTAAGGTTCTACATATGAAGCGCCTGACGGAACGCTTTAAGGTTCTACATATGAAGCGCCTGATGGAACCCTTTAAGGTTCTACATATGAAGCGCCAGATGGAACCCTTTAAGGTTCTACATATGAAGCGCCTGACGGAACCCTTTAAGGTTCTACATATGAAGCGATTGACTGAACCCTTTAAGGTTCTACATATGAAGTGCCCGACGGAACCCTTTAAGGTTCTACATATGAAGCGCCTGACGGAACCCTTTAAGGTTCTGCATATGAAGCGCCAGATGGAACCCTTTAAGGTTCTGCATATGAAGTGCCCGACGGAACCCTTTAAGGTTCTACATATGAAGCGCCTGACGGAACCCTTTAAGGTTCTACATATGAAGCGCCTGACGGAACCCTTTAAGGTTCTACATATGAAGCGCCTGACGGAACCCTTTAAGGTTCTACATATGAAGCGCCTGACGGAACCCTTTAAGGTTCTGCATATGAAGCGCCCGACGGAACCCTTTAAGGTTCTAACCTTTTCTTCTAAGAGTGCAGATTCAAAGTTTCTCAGAAATGTAATTGTTCATGGTGGTTTGATGTTATTTACATTTTTTTTTAAATACAAAAAAGTCACTACAAAATTTGTAAAAGTTCTTGACAGTTTTAATGTTATTTTCGTATTTTCTTACACATTATACCATTACTGTATACGTTTGCAAAATATACGCTTATTATTAAGTAAAATACACTTTTTTTTTATAAAAATAAGCTATTTCAAAATGTATTTATTTAAAAAAATATATACATTTTTAAAGTTATTTTATCACGCTACTTAATTAAAACTTAAATTTAAGTTTTTTTTAAAAAAACGTATGTTTTCTTGATGATCATTTATGATGACAGAGTCCTCTCTGTGATGTAATTTCCTGGCATCCTGCATGTTACACAACACCTCAAAAAATATGAAGCAGCACAACTGTTTTCAACACTGATAATAATCATAAATGTTTCTTGAGCATCAAATCATCATATTATACTGATTTCTGAAGGATCATGTGACACTGAAGACTGGAGTAATGATGCTGAAAATTCAGCTTTGATCACAGGAATAAATTACACTTTACTATATATTCACATAGAAAACGGCTGATTTAAATTCTAATAATATTTAACAATTTTTAGTGCATGTTTGATCAAACACATGCAGCGATGGTGAGCAGAAGAGACTCTTTCAAAAACTTTTGACTGGTAGTGTAAATATAAAGCAAAAGATTGATTTAAAAAATGTTCGTTTACACTTTATTTTAAGGTGTCCGTTACAGTGTAATTATATATTCAAGTACTGAGTAATATTAAGCAACTACATGTACTTACTATAGGATTAGGGTAGCATGTAATTATGCATAATTTACTGTTATTACTATGGTATAAAGTGTTCTTTTTTTTCCCCAAAAATTCACTGTACATTTGCTAACACTTTATTTTACAGTGTCCTTGTTACATATGTTACATGTACTTACCATAGTAATAACAGTAAATTATGCATAATTACATGCAACTAACCCTCAACCAAACCCTACCCTAACCCTATAGTAAGTACATGTGGTTGCTTAATATTACTCAGTACGTAAATATATAATTACACTGTAACAATGACACCTTAAAATAAAGTGTAACCAAATTATATATTTTTTCTGCTGAGCATGTGACCGCATCGCAGGATCTCCGAGCTCAAAAGTTCAACCTCCCCGAGTGCCGTCCAGCTCGTTCTCTCCCAGTACCTGCTCTTCAGAGTCGGCTCTAAAGCTCATGTGAATCTGTGTGACCGTGTGCAGGATAATAATCCTATTATATGCGGCTGCATCACATGGTTTCTCACGGCCCCGTGGGGTTCAGAGAACGCAGGGGCCGACAGCATCATAATCCTTCAGGATACAGCGCTGGCATTTCAGGAATGGACTCAGGGAGCATGTGACCCGTCTGTGTGTGACCCACTCAAACCCTGAACGTCTGCAGTGCAACTCGATGACGACTGAGGCCGGGAACACGTGCAGTGATGCTGGATCAATGCTAAATAATACATCAGAGACATTACCAACTGAAATTAAAGACATATATATTTCTCTACAAAATTGACTATTTAAATCTACAATCGAACAAAACCGACAACATTTAGGCTAAATCTCCAAATGGAACAAAACCGACAATATTTAAATCTCCAAATGGAACAAAAACGACAATATTTAAATCTCCAAATGGAACAAAAACGACAATATTTAAATCTATAATCGAACAAAACTGATATTTAAATCTCTAAACTTTTTTTGTCACACTGTTAAGAGCATCTGAAAAATCCACAACACTGCATTGAAATGTTCCAGAAACATGACTAACACGCAGAACAATAATAATACATGTGATACAGAGAGGTGATCTCTGAACTTTCTCAGTCAATTTCATATCTTTAAGTGAGTATGAAAGACTCCACATGCGTCAGAAAGTCCATCACTGCATACATCACATGTTTATCACAAAAGATCTGCATGTTTCAGCACTAATGCCGAAAAACTGAAATGCTTTGAGAATTGTTTCGTAAGCCTAAAGTTAAAGCAGTATGTGTTGACTTTCTAACAGCAACTTCACACAAAAGAAGTAGAGATATGACCACAATCATTACAACAGTACAAGCCATTTCCAACCACAGTAAGAAATGAAATCAGAGACATTACTAACTGAAATTAAAGCCATACTCAATAATTCTTAGCAACATTGCTTAAATAACTCCTAATTCAATTTGGAAAATGTTAAACTCACATCAGACTCTTTTACACCCAGACAGCAACATAGTGTCGGCCCTGATCCGGCCCACATCTGGCACGCATGGAATCCACATGTACCGGATGTGGCCCAGATCTAGGCCAACACTATGTTGTTGTCTGGGCAAAAAGTATCTTTTGAGAATTGTTTATTCTTGCTTGGAACAAATCTCTTATTTGAACTAACCCAACAATATTTAAATCTCTAAATGGAACAAAACCGCCAATATTTATATCTCTAAATGGAACAAAACCAACAATATTTCAATTTATAATCGAACAAAACTGACAATATTTAAATCTCTAAATGGAACAAAACCAACAATATTTAAATTTATAATCAAACAAAACTGACAATATTTAAATCTCTAAATGGAACAAAACCGCCAATATTTAAATTTATAATCGAACAAAACTGACAATATTTAAATCTCTAAATGGAACAAAATATTTAAATCTCTAAATGGAACAAAAACGCCAATATTTAAATCTCTAAATGGAACAAAAACAACAATATTTAAATTTATAATCAAACAAAACTGACAATATTTAAATCTCTAAATGGAACAAAACCAACAATATTTAAATTTATAATCAAACAAAACTGACAATATTTAAATCTCTAAATGGAACAAAACCGCCAATATTTAAATTTATAATCGAACAAAACTGACAATATTTAAATCTCTAAATGGAACAAAACCGCCAATATTTAAATTTATAATCGAACAAAACTGACAATATTTAAATCTCTAAATGGAACAAAACCGCCAATATTTAAATTTATAATCGAACAAAACTGACAATATTTAAATCTCTAAATGGAACAAAACCGCCAATATTTAAATTTATAATCGAACAAAACTGACAATATTTAAATCTCTAAATGGAACAAAATATTTAAATCTCTAAATGGAACAAAAACGCCAATATTTAAATCTCTAAATGGAACAAAAACAACAATATTTAAATTTATAATCAAACAAAACTGACAATATTTAATCTCTAAATGGAACAAAACCGCCAATATTTATATCTCTAAATGGAACAAAATAACAAAAACAACAATATTTAAATTTATAATCAAACAAAACTGACAATATTTAATCTCTAAATGGAACAAAACCGCCAATATTTATATCTCTAAATGGAACAAAATATTTAAATCTCTAAATGGAAAAACGCCAATATTTAAATCTCTAAATGGAACAAAACTGACAATATTTAAATCTCTAAATGGAACAAAATATTTAAATCTCTAAATGGAACAAAAACGCCAATATTTAAATCTCTAAATGGAACAAAAACAACAATATTTAAATTTATAATCAAAACCGACAACATTAAAATCTCTAAATGGAACAAAACTGACAATATTTAAATCTCTAAATGGAACAAAACTGACAATATTTAAATTCTTAATTGTCTCTCCTGTCTGCCTCGCTGCCTGCTGTGCTGTGAGTTTTGTCTGCTTCGAGGCTGTAAGCTCCGTCTAAGCCTCGTATTAGCTTCGTATTTCTTTCTGTTTTGAACCATCATTTACTATCATTTCTAATTGTTTATACTACTAATTACAGCTTACTTAACATTCGCTAGCTTCCGTTATTCTTAGCACGACACACTAGTAACTCGCTAGTCTGTTAACGCGCCACACGTGCGCTCAGTTTATTTATTTATTTTCTCTCGCGCGCCCGCGCCTCTGAGTTCATAAAAGCCCAGGTGAGTAAGAATCAGTCAACAAACACGGTGAGTAATGTCTTGTCCTGTTATTGTCACCTGCACTTCATGCCACATGTTTAGTATAGCCTTCCCCGTCGGCAATATAGGATATATATGTGATAAATGCAAGGAGACAGTCAGGCTGACGGAGAAGATTTCAGAACTAGAGACACGCATCCAAACTTTAATTGAGGATAGTAAGTGTGCAAGAGCTTTAGATACTATTTTGGATGCGCCTAGCATAGTGAACCCTTTACATGATTCGGTTCCGGCTGAATTATTGCCTGTGCAGCAAGGCAAATGGGTGACAGTGAGAGATCGCTCTAGTCGCGGATCAAAAAACCACTCTTCCGTTCCGATTACCATAACAAATCGATTTGCCCCACTCAGTGAAACACCGACTGAGAATTCTGTTGATTGTGCCCTGGTAATTGACCTATGGCTAAGCCACGCCCCCAAAAGCGATGAGCCAATCACATAGCTAACCCATACAGGACATTCTCTGCTTCCTCGTCCATTGAAATGCATTGCAGTTAGTCAGTTTTCATTCGTTTTTATATGTCTTTTCTTGTCATTTTATGTTTAAAATGGTCAAACGGTGTGCAATGGGGTACATGCAACTCCGACACTAGGTATCCCGAGAGGCTGGGCGACGGTGTGTATTTTTTACCCTTTCCCAAGCCACATCTCAACCGAGATAAGTGTCTGGATTAAGTTATGCGGTAGACCACAACACCAACTAAACGTGGATAAATTAAACAATGATGTCTACATCTGTTCTAAGATAAGTCAACAACGTATTTGAAAGTTATCTTAACACCTCTAACGTAACGTTAGCCTAACATTAGAAAACGTTAACGTTAGCTTCTAGCTGCGTTGTACATCATGTCACTTAGCTTAATTAACGTATCTGTAAATAACCAAGATAACAAATGTTAGCAATGTTGTGCTGAATGATTCATGTAAATACTGTAGCACCAAACTAACGGAGAGGTACTCTTGGTAAAGATGGTAAAAAGGCTTGTCCTGGAAACGTATGCAACTTAGACCTGTACATATTTAATTTGATCATGAACCATTAGTTACATATTAAAGCACAATATTTTAGACAACTTTCTTCCAAAATATATATCTATATAATCTTTCTGTCTCCAAAAATCATCAATTACCTCCTGTGAAATGTCTCCTACTGTGACAGCTGCCATAGCGCCTGTCACCGAATGCTGACTGTTTGTCCGAGTGAGTGGAGGGGGCGTGGCTTAGCCACAGGTCAATTGGCGATTCTATTACACGGAACATGAAAATAGAGACACCAGCCAGCATAGTCACATGTTTGCCGGGAGCCAGAGCGCCTGACATCAAAGCAAATTTAAAAGTGCTGGCTAATGCTAATCGTAAATTCTCTAAGATTATTATTCACGTCGGCACTAATGATGTTCGACTCCGCCAGTCGGAGATCACCAAAATTAACATTAAAGAGGTGTTTGAACTCGCAAGTACGATGTCAGGCACTGTAATTTGCTCTGGCCCCCTTCCTGTTCGAAGGAGTGATGAGATAGTTAGTAGATTGTGTTCACTCAATGGCTGGTTGTCTAAGTGGTGTCCGCAAAATAATATAGAATTCGTAGACAATTGGAAAAGTTTTTGGGGCAAACCTGGCCTGTTGAAAAGAGATGGTATTCATCCCTCCTGGGATGGTGCTGCTCTTCTCTCTAGTAATTTGGCTCATAGTCTTAGAGCTCAAACATGACAATCTGGGGCTCAGGTCAGGAAGCAGACAAACTGGCTAAACCGACCGTCTGCTAGCGGCCTCGCGTCACCAAGGTCAGATAAATCCCATCACATAGAGGCTCTTTCACCTAGATATCATCATATAGAGACTGTGTCTGTTCCCCGAATTTGGAAATACAAAAAACTTCCAAACCTATCTAAGGTTAAAAATTGAATTGATGTTCAACAAATAAAAAACAGATATAATACAGATGAGCAAACGATAAAGCTTGGGTTGCTGAATATTCGATCCCTTACTTCAAAAGCGCTCATAGTTAATGATATGATTTCAGATTATAACCTAGATGTGCTGTGTTTGACAGAAACCTGGCTAAAACCAAACGATTACATTACTTTAAATGAGTGTACCCCGCAAGATTACTTTTATAAACATGAACCTCGTCCGAAAGGCAAAGGGGGAGGTGTTGCTGTAATTTATAGTAATATTTTCAAAACCACTAAGAAATCTAGTTTTAAATATACTTCTTTTGAAGTGTTGGTGCTTAATGTAAAAATATATAGTGTAAACGATAAATCACATTTGAGAATTCTGCTGGCTACTGTATACAGGCCACCAGGGCACCATAAAGACTTTATCAAAGAATTTGCTGACTTTCTATCAGAATTAGTATTGGCTGCAGATAAAGTACTAATCGTTGGTGATTTTAATATACATGTAGATAATGAAAAAGATGCATTGGGATTGGCATTTAAAGACATTGTGAACTCAATTGGAGTTAGACAACACGTGTCAGGACCTACTCATTGTCGTAATCATACTCTAGATCTAATATTATCACATGGAATCAATGTTGATGCCGTTGAAATACTGCAGCAGAGCGACGACATCTCAGATCATTATCTAGTCTCATGTAAATTACATTTAGCCAAGGCTGCAAAGCCGACTCTGTGTTATAAATATGTTAGACCTATCACTTCTGCCACGAAAGATTGCTTTATCAATAATCTTCCTGATCAGTTTCATCATCTCAGCATCCCGGATAGCTTAGAAGAACTCGATATTGCAACAGAAACTTTTAACTCTCTCTTTTCCAGCACTTTAGACACAGTTGCTCCGCTGCGCTTAAAGAAGATTAAAGAAAATAGTCCAACGCCGTGGTACAACGAGCACACCCGGGCCCTTAAGAGAGCGGCCAGAAAAATGGAGCGCAACTGGAAGAAAACAAAACTAGAGGTATTTCGGATTGCATGGAAGGAGAGCTCGATTGCATACAGAGAGGCTTTAAAAGCTGCTAGATCTGCTTATTTTTCAACCCTATTAGAAGAAAATAAACATAATCCTAGGTATTTATTTGAAAAAGTGGCTAAACTAACGAAAAAGAAAGCTTCAAGCCCAGAAGTTTCCAAGAAGCACAGCAGTAATGACTTTATGAACTTCTTCACTTATAAGATCGATAATATCAGGGACAAAATTATAACTATGCAAACGTCTACTACAGTATCGCAGGAAAAATGTTATTCATTTGTTGCTATAGGAGAAGAATTTTGCAAAATCGTTAACTCATCTAAATCGACAACATGTATGTTAGACCCTATACCGACTAAGCTACTGAAAGAGATGCTTCCAGAGGTCATAGATCCTCTTCTCAATATCATTAATTCATCTTTGTCTCTAGGATACGTACCAAAACCCTTTAAGCTGGCTATGATTAAACCGCTTGTTAAAAAAACGCAACTTGATCCTACAGAATTAGTCAATTACAGGCCGATCTCGAATCTGCCTTTTCTGTCAAAGATATTAGAAAAAGCAGTATCCTCACAACTGTGTTCCTTTCTTGAACAATGTTAGGCTGCATAGTTTAGATCAGCCGGAACCGGGAACACTTCCCATAAATCCTGATGTACTTTGTACATCATAAGAAGGATGGCGTCTACACTAATATTAGTCTCTCTGTTTATCCTGAGGTTTACCGCAGTCCGCCGGATCCAGGCTGTATCCGGATCTGATGAAGGACCTGCGCCTGGACATGACGACAACGCATCCCTGAAGTGCCAGCCTCATCAACACTGTGAAGGCCTCATGGACACCTCAACAAACTCATCTCCATACCGGCGTGATGACTCCGATCCCTAACCAGATGAACTGGATAAATATTGTGAAAGTTCTGATCCAATCTGACTTCTGACCTATTATGCCGCCTAAATCATAACCATACACTGTTCGTTTGTTGGCCAAAGGAGGACTGGCCCCCCGACTGAGTCTGGGTTCTCCCAAGGTTTTTTTCTCCATTCTGTCACCTGATGGAGTTTTGGTTCCTTGCCACTGTCGCCTTTTTTCGCCTTTATTCGCCATTGGCTTTTGGCTTGCTTAGTTGGGGACATTTAACATTTAATTTTGAATTTAACAATACTATTACAACTTTACTTTCCTGTTATCTCTGTAAAGCTGCTTTGAAACAATTTGTATTGTAAAAAGCGCTATATAAATAAAGGTGACTTGACTTGACTTGACTTGACTTGATCTCTCAGTAGTCACTGCTGCACTGATATTGTTCTAGACAACACTATAAATACAAAATATTTAGATCTAATTAGACTGAACTTGTAGATCCTGTAGCTCATCTGGCTGATCATGATTGCAATGCAAAGGTTGCTGGTTTGATTCCCAGGACACACACACACACACCATTAACGCAGTGCAGAAGAGCACTCTTACCCACGACAGTGACCATCCACACCAGGACGTATGTGAAGGCGGAGATCCAGACGGCAGACATCAGGAACGTGATCATGTACCACTTCTTCCAGAAGCGTCTCCTGCAGTCGGGAATGGTCAGGAACAACAACACGATGGCCGGCAGAGACAAAACCCACAGGATCCGCTTCAGGTCGTGTTCGGGCATCGTGAACACACTCTTCTGCTCTGAGAGAGAAACGTGCAAACGTGAGGCTGCCGTTCACACTCAACACACTCGTGTGTTTTCTGAAATTTCCCGGCTTTCCGTGTTTTCACTGTTATACGGTAGGGGGCGCTATTACACACCTTCTGTAAGAGTACAGAATCTCCTGATCAAAAAGATGCAGAAATAAGCGATTGAAGCATTGCTGACGCACATGTAAAATAACATGATCATCAAACATTAAACAGCATATAAATCAAAACTGAATAATAATACTGAATGAATAATGCATTTATATAATGCTTTTATAAAATAAAAAAAAGCGTGAATGTCGAAATGGACGGGTTATGGGACTGTGAAGCTTTGAGGGTGTTGATGGACTCGATCTACTCCATCTGTGTTTAGCTCCATCTGTGTTTAGATCGGACAAAGTCTTTTACAAAAACCTGATTTTCTCCGCCTTTTGCTCAAAATGTAGTTTTTTAATGAAACTTACCCACATTAAAGTGTTGATGAAAAAGACTGCACGAAGCTAGAATAAAATGTTTTTTGTTTTGTTTAAAATTAGAGGGTCTGTTCTTTCTTTTGATATATTGCATATTCAGAATTCATACAACAAAATATTCGGAGGGCCGTGACATTTTAGTGAAAATGGTCAAAAACGCTGGCGGTGGCTGGCAACTTTTAAAGAGTTTAAGGATCAAGTGGTTTCTTTTAGGAACTGATCACTGAAAGGTTCTTTGGGGAGCCAAAAATGGTTCTTTTATGACATCGCTGTAAAAACACCCTTTTGGAACCTTTAATTTTAACCTTCTGGTGCTCTTCGGACAAAAAAAAAATGTTTTTGAATTTTTTTGCTTTGTTACGTTTTTTTTTATTGTTAAGTTCACTTTTTAAAACTTTTTTAGTCTATGCTCAAAAAGTGAATGAATGGATTATAAATACAGAGTAAATATAATTTAGTACCATAAAATCCCCTAAAAATACAAAATATTATCAAACTAAAATATAGTACATTAATTGTACATTTTTGACCAACATGAAAAGAAGAGCACCAGAGGGTTAAGAGTGTAGTCACCAAAATTATAAAAAACATATGCAACAGAAAACACAAATGCAGTTCTGTCAGGAGCACTGTCGTCAAATACGATTGACCATTAGCATATCGTTTGGATTGGTGGATTGGTTCTGTTCTGGGCAAGAACAGCGATAGGGTAGGGTAAACAGAACAGAACCAACATGAATGTATTGCAGATATCATTTATTCGAGAATTTAGTCTGATTCGGGGGAAAAAAAATCCTGACTGAGACAGTGGAGCTGGGGATGGAGGAGGGTAATCCACTCCTGAGAAACGCCACAGCTGCTGATAATACTGACGGAGTGATACATATTCCTATAGGTAGAAGATCAGCTGAGAGTCACTGATGCAAACTTGACTAACGTGATCTGCCAGAACTGACGCTACGCTTGATGTTTGTGACCTCATCACGTACCTTGTCCGATCTCGTTGAGGCCGTGCAGGCTGAGCGAGAGCTGGGAATACCCGGAGTCGTCCTGGAAGATGCCGCTGTCGGCTCGAGAGCGCCGGTGAACTCGCAGACTGTCGTCGCTCCATCCCACCAGCGGCTGCTCCTCGCCGGAGCCCGAGCTCTTGCTCACACACACACAACACGGGCTGAAGCGCTGCATCACGTACTCGCTGATCCTCAGGTCGAAGCACAGCACCAACACATACACACCGTACACCAGCAGGAGACACGCGCCGTCATACCTGCGACACATCCGGATACATTTATGCATTTGGCAAACGCTTTTATCCAAAGCGACTTACATTGCATTTCAAGCTACACATTTACATTCTTATCAATTCTTGCTTTCCCTGGGAATCGAACCCATTACCTTGGCGTTGCAAGCGCCAACACTCTACTGTTTGAGCTACAGGAAAAGTTACAGAATTTTTACGTTAATTTGGTTCATTCCTGAACCGTTAGGGTCCTTGCACACTGAGTCCGAAATTTTTGCACGTTAAAAAATAAATACGACCTCACATTGTTGTCAATCACGTTTAGAATGTTTAGATTTATGGCTTTGATTTTCTCACAGTTTTAGAGTAAAACATGTTTTTTAAAATAGTATTTTTGCACATTTTTCATAACAATAAACGTAAAATTCTGTAACTTTTTTTAAGTTCACATTTTAAAACTTTTTTCACTTCAGCAATAATCTGCCAAGTGTCGCCTTTGAAAAGAGATCAAACTTCAGTCTGTCGCTCTAAAGCATTCAAGATTTACTAGTTTAAGTTGAAAATTTAATTTTCAGGTCTATGCTCAAAAAGTGAATAAATGGATTATAAATACAGCGTAAATATAATTAAGTACCATAAAATCCCCTAAAAACACTAAATAAAAAACATTATCAAACCATAGTACATAAATTTCATTGAAATATAAAATTAATTTCGGTCATTTTTGACCAACATGCGAGAAGAGCACCAGAGGGTTAAGAGTGTAGTCACCAAAATTATAATAAACAGATGCAACAGAAAAGCAGAAAATACACGGGCTACACGTTAAAAAAATAAATACGACGTCACGTTGTGTCAATTACGTTTACACAATGCCTCCGAAACTTTAGTCCGTCATAAAAAAATTCGGATCGTGTTCGATTTTCTGCGTTTTTCGCATCCGTAGCAAGCATTTTGAGAGGTTTTGACAATTCAGAGCCACCGAATGACGAATACGAAAAAACGCATACGAAAATTTCAGACTCCGTGTGCAAGGACCTTTAAGGCCACTGCACACTGAGTCCGAAATTCACATCCGAAATTTTCGCACATTAAAAAAAAAAAATTCGACCTCACGTTATGTCAATCACGCTTACACACTGCCTCCGAAACTTTCGTCCGTCATAAAAAAATTCGGATCGGGTTTGATTTTCTGCGTTTTTCGCATCCGTAGCAGGCAGTTTGAATGGTGTTTGAATGGTGTTTGAATGGTGTTTTGACAATTCAGAGCCACCGAATCACAGATACGAAAAAAACGCATACGAAAATTTCGGACTCAGTGTGCAATGGCCTTTAGTGTCGGCTAACCAGTGCGTCGAGGCTTAGAGACGCGCGTTTTTGATAAATTATAAAATGGAACGTTCCCTTAACCAAGAAACATTTTGAAAAACTGGATGTGTTGAATATTCATTAATAATTTTTTAATACCTTAAAGGATTATTTCACTTTGGAATAAAAAATTTCCTGATTATTTACTCTCCTCCACGTCATCCAAGATGTTCATGTCTTTCTTTCTTCAGTGGAAAAGAAATGAAGGTTTTTGAGGAAAACACTCCAGGATTTTCTCCATATAGTGACTTCAATGGAGTCCAACGGGTCGAAGGTCAGAATGTGAGTTTCAGTGCAGCTTCAAAGTCTCGACACGATCCAGCCGAGGAATAAGAGTCTGATCTAGACAAACCAGCGCACATTTAATAAAGAAATAAACATTTATATACTTTATAATCATAAATGCTGGTCTTGCACTAGCTGTGATGCGACACACATTACGTGATCAGGTTGAAAGGTCAAGCGTGACGTAGGCGTAAGAACAGATCTAGTGTTTATAAAGCTAAAGTGTAAAGACTGAGTCAAACATTTACAAAGAAAAATAAATAAATAAAAGGTAAAACAATTTAAAAAACGATTTTGAAGTTGGAGGAGAAAATGAGAGGGAGTTTTTCGCTCTACTCTACATTTATAAACCGGAACACGCGTGACCTTTCACCCTGATCACGTAATGTGTGTCGCATCACAGCTCGTGCAAGACCAGCATTAGTGATTATAAAGTATATAAATGTTTATTTCTTTATTAAATGTGCGCTGGTTTGTCTAGATCAGACTCTTATTCCTCGGCTGGATCGTGTCGAGACTTTGAAGCTGCACTGAAACTCACATTTGGACCTTCGACCCATTGGACTCCATTGAAG
The DNA here is from genome assembly GCA_030770095.1 of Gila robusta. Taxonomy (NCBI): domain Eukaryota; kingdom Metazoa; phylum Chordata; class Actinopteri; order Cypriniformes; family Leuciscidae; genus Gila; species Gila robusta. Next base: position 349,503 of record JAVALU010001332.1, read on the forward strand.
TCACTATATGGAGAAAATCCTGGAGTGTTTTCCTCAAAAACCTTCATTTCTTTTCCACTGAAGAAAGAAAGACATGAACATCTTGGATGACGTGGGGGAGAGTAAATTGTCCGGAAATTTTAATTCTGAAATGAACGACTCCTTTAATGGATCCGTTAGCAAAACATTCTTAGAACGTATTAATGTTAGCATCACACACTCACCAGTAAACTCTGTTATCTGAGATTATGGCGATGACTGCGGCGACGCTGATGGCGTATGCGAGACAGTCTCTGAATAATGGCCAGCATGTGAGACGAGCCGTCTGAACAGAGCACACACACACACACACACACAGGTGAGATACAGACACACCACCGACACGCTTACAACACATTAATATCCCAGACAGCAACATAAAGGGCTTTCGCACCAGGTAACATTAGCTATAGGAACTAGCCACCAGGGTTTACGATCTGTCTATCAGTCCTGTCGAATACGTTATTAGATAGAACTATTATACATAGAAAGTAGACGGTAATGAAAAGGTATTAGCGTATGCCGTGTTTCTCCTCAGTGTAAAGGTTGAGAGCTCCATCTATCTCTGTTTTACATGTTCGTAGAGTTAGTTTGTGGAGTAAATATATAGGCTATAATCTGTGAGTTTACATAGCCTTTTTAAAAATGGCGGGTGCTGGTGTTTCTCGTGCGTTCGGCCAATCAGCGAACACTAACGTCACTAGTTCCGTCCCAATTCGCCTACTTATATTACGCCCTTAAAGTATGTACTCTTTTTGTGAAGAAAAAGTACATACTTTTGAGTGTGTAGCAAAAGAGTAGGCAAGCTTTGGGACATACTACTTCGTCATCTTTAACGGACAGGTCGTCTGTCGCGTGCATCCTACCGTAAACTGCCCTGTCAATCATCCTGTCACCGTAAACTGACCTGTCAATCATCCTGTCACCGCAAACTGCCCTGTCAATCATCTTGTCACAGTTAAAATCCTCCATTCAATCTAATTTAATTTCCTACCATTTCGGAGAGAGATGTAGTCGCACGTTCATCTGCAGTCGTGGGTCTTTCGGAGACTCTCCTCATGTGTTTGTAATTTGAATATAATGATGCATTTATAAGTTAATGGCTACACATATCTTTACAAAAGTTCACAATGCTGCTGCAGATGCAATATAATGTAGACAACATTGAATAAATACATTTTTGTCAGGTTAGATACTGATAATTAATCACTCAAACCTCTTTATCTAAACCTCTCTACATAACCGCCTGATGTCCTCCATGTCTGTAGTTTTTTTTAACACTTTTCACTCGTGTTTGTAGTTCTAACCGAATCCTCCTCCAGCGCGCGATGGATTGTGGGTAATATTAGCCGTTAGCGTGCGCATCGATCTGCACTTCGGATTCTGACCGGATACAGTAGACCATCCGGGTATCTCTGGAACACTAATTTCAACATACTACGATTTGGAACGTAATAATTCTATTTTCGAATACTATTTAGGACGGATAGTATGCGAATTGGGACGCACCGCGACTCTGAAGGAGGAGTAAATTAGTTCCTACAACTAATATCATTCCTAGTTCCTGCGGTGCGAACACACACGCCAACATCCGCCAATAGGAACTATGAAAAGGTTCCTCCGGTGCGAAAGCCCCTAAAGTGTCTGGGTAATGATGATGTCACACACCACAGAGGTCAAGAGGCCACACGCCGCACAGATGCACAGGAGGTTTGTACACGGCGGATCCCATGATGGTGCTCACGCCGATATCTCCTTTAGTCACAAACACACCTGAGGAAACGCATTCACACACACCGTGAAATCAAAACGGACATTCCTAATGAAGAATGTTTTTTTTTGCTTACAAGACACAACATACAATTACCCATTCACAGAGATATAAAGAGTTCACATGGAGAACTCTAGTGCCTTATTTCATTACCCCCCACAATTAAAAGTAAACTATTATCTACACCACAATTGTGCTGGAGGATATGTGGGCATGCTGATGTGGACCATCTTCATATAACCTTTCTGGAACATGGTTTTGATGGAGAACCAAAAGATTTTAGGTGTTTTATGAAATACCAAGAAATTTCAATATATTGAATCGTGGAAACACCACACACTCAGTGTTGAGAGGAGATGTGTGTCTTAATGTTAATATATTAAGTGTAGCATGTAAGAAGAGTATTGCGAGGCATTGGTAGAAGCCGGACATCCCCTTACTTGGAGAATGGATAGAAATTGTTAAAGAAATATGTAATATGGAAGAATTTACTTTTATTTTGAGACTTATTTTGAGACTTATTTCTAAAAATGTAAACAATCAATGACTATGTGAATCTATACTTGCCGACAAAACAGAATGTATACCCCGTTCTATTGCTTGAAAAATCATCAATAAAAATACAGTAAAAAAAAAGAAGAAAAAAAATCAAAACAGACAATTCTTGTTTTTTATGGAATATAAACCTTATTCACAGCATCTTTGATTTTATTTTTTTTACGTAATGAAAGCGAGGCTGTGATGATCTCTTCAGTTGAATCAGAGATGGTTGGACTTTTATTTAATGTGTTTTTAGGATTGTTCCACTGACAAAACGGCAAAAATATCATTCCAAGAAATTTCATTAGACAAAAAGCTCCCGACAATATGAGCTGTGGAAGATGATTAGTGATCTGGGAGCTTTATACAGCGGATGTAAATGAAAACACGGTAAGTTTATCCCTCACAGCCTCGCATTCACACCTGTCATGGCGCTGGTCTAAATTATTATCATTATTGTTTTAATAATGTTGAATCAGAATATCTTCCTCTTGCGGCATCTCTTCTCTGATGATGTGGGCGGGGCTATAACCTGTCACTCACATGAGATCAGCCAATAGCAAACCACCACCATCCAATCAATTCCCCACTGACACAATCAAGCCCCGCCCACAAAAATTTGGAAATTTAATTTTCAGGTCTATGCTCAAAAAGTGAATAAATTGATTATAAATACAGTGTAAATATAATTTAGTACCATAAAATCCCCTAAAAATACAAAATATGAAATTAAAAAACATTATCAAACTAAAATATAGTACGTTAATTTCTTTGAAATAAAATAAACAATTCTGTCAGGGTTTTTAAAGAGATGTCACTGAGATATTTCTGTCCTGTTGGCGGAACAATACCTAGAAACGCAGTGACGAGTTCTGGCGCCGAACTTCCCGCTGCCATGAAAGTGGCTCCAGCAACATCTTGTGAAAGACCGAGACCTGAAACACAACCAGATCCAATCAAATCCCACTCTGACACACTGCCGGAAGACTAACCCATAATCCTAACCCATAAACATAACCCATAAACATAACCCATAATCATAGCCCATAAACATAACCCATAAACATAACCCATAACCCATAAACCTAACCCATAACCCATAAACCTAACCAATATCCCCAACCAGTGCCGCTGCTAGCCATTTTGGTGCCCTAAGCATAATTCCTTTATGATATAATATATAATATCCCATAACCCATAAACCTAACCCATAAACCCATAAACCTAACCCATAAACCCATAACCCAAACCCCTAACCCATAAACCCATAAACCCATAACCCAACCCATAACCCATAAACCTAACCCATAAACCCATAAACCCAACCCATAACCCATAAACCCAACCCATAACCCATAACCCATAAACCCAACCCATAACCCATAAACCCAACCTATAACCCTAGCCCATAACCCATAAAACCAACCCATAACCCATAAACCTAACCCATAAACCCAAACCATAACCCATAAAACCAACCCATAAACCCAACCCATAACCCATAAACCCAACCCATAAACCCAACCCATAACCCATAAAACCAACCCATAACCCATAAACCCAACCCATAACCCATAACCCCAGCCCATAACCCATAAAACCAACCCATAACCCATAAACCTAACCCATAAACCCAACCCATAAACCCATAAACCCAACCCATAACCCCATCCCATAAACCTAACCCTTAAACCCATAACCCATAACCCCTAACTAGAGGTCTACTGCCCGAGCCGAGCCCGACGGGTCCTGAAAAAAAGGTTTTGGGTCGTGTTTGGGTTAATGTTTAATGACTTTCCTCGGGTTCGGGTCGGGTTCGGGTTTGTAACTAAGAAAAACTATATAGGCTATACATATATATATAGTCTGCGTGGCGTGTGCTAGCCTGATTGCTGTTGTGACCGAAATAGTGGACCTGAAACCATCAACTGTCAACATTCAATTAATTAATTTAATGAACTAAATTATTAACTTTTTAACAACAAAAATGCAACATCACTGAACTTACTTAAGCTGAACTGACACTATTTTCTTCTAGAAACAAACGTTGCATTATTTCCAGTTATCTCTGTAAAGCTGCTGTGAAACTCTGTGTTGTAGAAAGCGCTGTATAAATAACGGACTCTGCTTGACTCTCGATGCGGTTCTCTTCCTTCAGAACTCGCACTGAGGAGGATATATCTGTGTAAATAGTTGTGCAACTGCGCAAACTTTTTTTTATGGTTTAATGTTTGAATTTGTGACGGTTTCACCTGTTCAACCACAGCAAAGTTTCGGAATTGTGAAGTCGTGCTTTTTCTCTGTTTCTCGTGTGCCGAGGGCCTGTGCCGCGGTGGAGCGGTGTTTGTACATGTATTCGGTTAATTATCGTTGCAAGCAATCATAAAATACAGCATATTGCAAAAAAAAAAAAAAAAAAAAAAGGTATTTACTGTGAGAAATGGACCTCTATAAAATACAACCCTAATGGTTGGGTCAGGTTAAATGATTTTGGGTTCGGGCTTAAAATATAACCGTAATGGTCGGGTCAAGTTGGGTCGAGTTAATGATTTCGGGTTTGGGACGTATTTAATCGGGTTTAATGATTCGGGGTCGGGTCGGGTCGGGTCGGGTTAAATGATTCGGGGTTCGGGTCGGGTCGGGTCGGGTTAAATGATTCGGGGTTCGGGTCGGGTCGGGGTAAATGATTCGGGGTTCGGGTCAGGTTAAATGATTTGGGATTCGGGTCGGGTCGGGTTAAATGATTTGGGGTTTGGGTCAGGTCGGGTCGGGTTAAATGATTCGGGGTTCGGGTCGGGTCGGGTTAAATGATTTGGGGTTTGGGTCAGGTCGGGTCGGGTTAAATGATTCGGGGTTCGGGTCGGGTCGGGTCGGGTTAAATGATTCGGGGTTCGGGTCGGGTCGGGTTAAATGATTCGGGGTTCGGGTCGGGTCGGGGTAAATGATTCGGGGTTCGGGTCGGGTCGGGTCGGGTTAAATGATTCAGGGTTCGGGTCGGGTCGGGGTAAATGATTCGGGGTTCGGGTCAGGTTAAATGATTTGGGATTCGGGTCGGGTCGGGTTAAATGATTTGGGGTTTGGGTCAGGTCGGGGTAAATGATTCGGGGTTCGGGTCGGGTCAGGTTAAATGATTTGGGATTCGGGTCGGGTCGGGTTAAATGATTTGGGGTTTGGGTCAGGTCGGGTCGGGTTTCAGATCTGACCCAGACAGCTTACGCTCGCTGATGACCTCCAGAGACGGCAGAAAGTAATCATCACACACGATGGAGACGGCCAGAAGCATGTAGAAGATGATCATGAAATAAATCAGGATCCCTCCGTCTTTCCTCTCCTGAAGCGTGAAGAATCCCTCGGGAAACTCCGAGGACTGAGGCGGGACGCACTCGCTCGCATTTTCTGCAAAACACACACACACACACACACACACACACACACACACCTCTGTGAAGAGTCTTCACTACATCTGAACGAGTTCTGGCCCACATTCAGCTCTCTGACACAAACATCTGTATTTAACATCTTACAAATGTTAAATCAATATAGTGTTTCATGTGAATGAGTGGGCAGGATGATTTTCACATTGTTTTGAAGCAAAAACATTCTCCAGTTCTCAAAAGTCTCATGAATAAATATTCATTCTGGGATTTATGGCCTTATTTCAGTGACGTAATAGGTAACAGAAATAAGCACAAAAGTCACGGCATGTCAAAACACCACTTTTTAACTCTCTCGTGCTATTTGGTCATTTTTGACCGAAAAATTGTACGTTTATTTATTTATTTAATTTTTTTACTTGATCGGAATGGTACAAAACTTGCTGTGTGAACACACACACATACACCAAAAAAAAATCATGGATAATATTCAGTGTTCACATTACTGATTTAACCGATCAGATGAGAACAAAACTTGAACTGATTAACTAGAACAAGAGAAGTTTATTTGAAGTTTCCAACATTCACACTGTTGAAGCTGCTTTGAGACAGTCTGTATTCTCTATTCGAATCCCACTCACCGACATCCCGACGGACTCTGGGAGAAGCCGGACCCGGAAAACTGTTTCCCGCGCAGAAGACGAGATGAAGCGCTGCAAATATAAGCAGAACTACAGCGACGATATACAGCAGAACATCTCTGCGCTTCTCCCGGTGAAGAAGTGTGTGTTTCCTCATCGTTCCCACCGATTACTGATGCTTGAGGAGGTTCATGGAGCTGTGTGTGTGTGTGTGTGTGTGTGTGTGTGTGTGTGTGTGTGTGTCACAAGACTCATTATTCTGCATGAACGAGTCTCAAGCCTTCAGGGCTGAAACAGTTTGACAAATACAAATGTTATCATGCAAAATTATGTGCCTCTTAAGCAGATAAATCCATTCTTTGCGCAAATTAAAGCTGTGCACATCAATTATGGCCCACACTTACATAAATGACTCTGAATTATTAAAATTCATATTTTGAGAAATGTCCTCACGTTTTCTTGCTGGATGTGATCTGACTTCTGTATATTCTAGATCAGGGGTTTCCAATCTTTTAGAGCACCAAATATGATCATCCCCATCCTCAAATTAAAAAGGCAACTGTATATTTTTATGCATAAAGACCTAATTATTACTGTAAAAAATTAATATTATAAATGTGTATAATATTATTTGGAAAATATTTAGTTTCTATTATGCTGCATCGTTGCATTCTTTCTTACTCATCGACTTTTAGATGGAATATTTATTTAAAAAAATTTATTGATATATTTTAATACATTTATTTATTTTAGTCAAATGTACTATTTATTTAAATCCATTTTTATTTATTTTAATCAAATTGATTTATTTCAATCATGTTTTTTTATTTATTTTAATCAAAGATTTTAATTTACTTTATATTTACATCAACTTTGATTTATTTTAATCAATTAATTTGTGTTCAACATTTTAATGATCATGATTTTTTTAAAACAAATGTATTTGAGTCATGTTTTATTATTGTAATAAAAAGTTATTTATTTATTTACATAAAATGTTTATTTCAATTAACTGTTTAAAAATCCATTTGTATTTATTTTTTATCTTTTTTAATCTTTTATTTTATTGTTTAATTTATTTATTTACATCATTGCATTTTTTCTACTAACTATACTGTTAGATGTATAATTTATTAATAAAATTGTATTTATTTTTATCAACTTATTTTAATTCAATATTTTAGTTTATTCATTTTATTTTTCTTTACATAAAATGTTCTTTATTTATCATTATAAATTTATTCATTTTAGTCAATTTATTTTAACTTATTTAAATACATATTTATTCAATTATTTAAATGAATAATAAATAAATAAATCTGACTAAAATAAATAATCTGAACATTTATTTATTTATCATTATAAATGTATTCATTTTAATCAGATTTATTAACTTATTTGTTGAAATAAATATTTATTCAAATATTTAAATAATTATTTTATTATAATCAATTAGTTAGTTTAATCTTACATTTCCCAGGACCCCAAAAACCCATTTGAAGATTCAATCAGATCAGGGAACAGAATTCAACTTTAGACTTTAATCAGGTTTATAACGAGTAAAAAGATACAGCTCAACGGTTCTCAACGAGTATGAAGATGTTTCAAAACTACAAAAATTAATGTGTTCAAAATATAAATACACGCTAATTCAATAAAATCATACGACTGCCTGTGATCATGTCAGCTCAAAGCTCTTTTCATTTGTGTTGTTATTATTATGGAGCTAAAATAGTCTCAAAATTAATTTTTGCTTCTTGATTCAAAGCTCTGATGATTGGCTGGATGGAAAACCCACATCTGATTGGCTAAAGGAAAGCCTCAACCATTCAGAAATGAGCTTTGCATTTCTGAATCTAATTTTGTGAATATGAATGAGTTTGTGAATTTCAGTTTGCAAATATACAAAATGTGTTCGTGAATGTGAATTAGCTTACACATTTGTGAGTCGTATTTTGTAAATACATTATTTTTCGGTTATTAAAGTCCCCCTGTGTTGAAAATCAAGCGTTTAATGTTGTTTATATGTCTATGTGGTGTTTTTAATATGCTTTAGTATATTGAGTATTTGAGTATTTTCTCCTTAAAACTGCAGTGAACCAAAGACAGTCTCAAAAACACGCTTAGAAATCGCTGGTGTTTCTGACGTCACAAACTACCTTGTAACCAATCAGATCAACGTGTGATCGTCAACGAGTGGATCTCTGAGCTGAGTGAGTGAGTGGAGGCGGGGCTCATTTGCATATTCATAGAACCGCGCATACTAAATGAGGCAAGGGTGTCGAGTTACATTCAAGATATTTTAAGGCATGAAGAAATTTTTTTTCAAGGAAAAAAATGTCTAAATATGTCATTTTGGTGATCAGAGATGAGTTTTAACGGGGACTTTGACACGTTTAATTCTAGTTTAATGTTCTCTGACATCTAAGTTTTTAAATGTTAACGTTTTTTCTTGGCTATACGAACGTTTTGCAAACATCATTGAAATGTTACTTTTGAACGTTCTGAAACAAGTAGCAACATTTAAAAAATGTCAGACGAACATTCAATATAAACGACGTACGGATAATGTTTTCGTGCTAACGTTTTGAGAACATTATTAAACACCAGATAACTTTGAACGAACATTATATTAACGTTACAGAGAGAACGTTTGTTCATAACTTTGAGAACGTTCCCTGTTAGTTGAGATCTGACTGCTGTGTTTCTGAACTGAGAACCGGATCTGAACACGTTCACACTGCAGTTCAACTGAATTCAGATTAAATCCAAACAGTGTGAACAGAACAGAACAGAACAGAACAGAACTGAACAGAATTGAACAGAACTGAACAGAATTGAACAGAATTGAACAGAACTGAACAGAATTGAACAGAACAGAACAGAACTGAACAGAATTGAACAGAACAGAACAGAACAGAACTGAACAGAACTGAACAGAACAGAACTGAACAGAATTGAACAGAACAGAACAGAACAGAATTGAACAGAACAGAACTGAACAGAACAGAACAGAAAAGAATTGAACAGAACAGAACAGAATTGAACACAGAATAGAATAGAACAGAATTAAACAGAACAGAATTGAACAGAACAGAACTGAACAGAACAGAACTGAACAGAACAGAACTGAACAGAACAGAATTGAACACAGAATAGAATAGAACAGAACAGAATTGAACAGAACAGAATTAAACACAGAATAGAATAGAACAGAACAGAATTGAACAGAACAGAACTGAACAGAACAGAACAGAACTGAACAGAACAGAACAGAACAGAACAGAACATAACTGAACAGAATTGAACAGAACAGAATAGAATAGAATTGAACAAAACAAAATAGAACAGAACAGAACAGAACATAACAGAACAGAACAGAATTGAACAGAACAGAACAGAATAGAATAGAATTGAACAAAACAGAATTGAACAGAACAGAACTGAACAGAACAGAATTGAACAGAACAGAACAGAAAATAATTGAACAGAACAGAAAAGAATTGAACAGAACAGAACAGAATTGAACAGAACAGAACAGAATTGAACAGAATTGAACAGAACAGAATTGAACAGAACAGAATTGAACACAGAATTGAACAGAACAGAATTGAACACAGAATTGAATTGAACAGAACAGAATTGAACACAGAATTGAACAGAACAGAATTGAACAGAATTGAACAGAACAGAATTGAACACAGAATTGAACAGAACAGAATTGAACAGAACAGAATTGAACACAGAATTGAACAGAACAGAATTGAACAGAATTGAACAGAACAGAATTGAACACAGAATTGAACAGAACAGAATTGAACACAGAATTGAATTGAACAGAACAGAATTGAACAGAACAGAACAGAATAGAACAGAATTGAACAGAACAGAATTGAACAGAACAGAACTGGCTGTTAATACAGTGATACACACTCAGTGTATTTTCTCTGTTTCGTACAGCTCGTGACACTGACACACGGCACCTGATATAACCCTGTCGAGATCTCTAGAGTTTCAGACGCTCTGTTCGGGTTCCAGCTGAAGAACCACAGACGCAGTTCTGCAGTTCTCCCGAGCGGTTCGTCTGTAATGTCTCTCGCTCGGGGAGGGATCCGTGTTTGAGAAGTGATGTCCTCATGATCGATGTCTGGTGTTCTGCACACGCCGGCAGGACACGCAACACGCCGTCTGATAGTAGTCGTACACGCAGAGACGGGCCTGGACCACCACGTTACAGTTGAAATATTTATCACGACACTTTTCATCTGGAAAACACAGATATTAAACAGATACTACGGTGAATCTCACGAGATCATGTTCAGGTCACAGCATAAAAAAACACATTTATAATAATTATATATTTTTTATTTATTTAAATATATATATTTAATTATTTATTTATTTATTTGAAATTTCTACATGCAAAATACAGTTTATACAGGTCCTTCTCAAAAAATTAGCATATTGTGATAAAGTTCATTATTTTCCATAATGTAATGATAAAAATTAAACTTTCATATATTTTAGATTCATTGCACACCAACTGAAATATTTCAGGTCTTTTATTGTTTTAATACTGATGATTTTGGCATACAGCTCATGAAAACCCAAAATTCCTGTCTCAAAAAATTAGCATATCATGAAAAGGTTCTCTAAACAAGCTATTAACCTAATCATCTGAATCAACTAATTAATTCTAAACACCTGCAAAAGATTCCTGAGGCTTTTAAAAACTCCCAGCCTGTTTCATTACTCAAAACCGCAATCATGGGTAAGACTGCCGACCTGACTGCTGTCCAGAAGGCCATCATTGACACCCTCAAGCAAGAGGGTAAGACAGAAAGAAATTTCTGAACAAATAGGCTGTTCCCAGAGTGCTGTATCAAGGCACCTCAGTGGGAAGTCTGTGGGAAGGAAAAAGTGTGGCAAAAAACGCTGCACAACGAGAAGAGGTGACCGGACCCTGAGGAAGATTGTGGCGAAGGACCGATTCCAGACCTTGGGGGACCTGCGGAAGCAGTGGACTGAGTCTGGAGTAGAAACATCCAGAGCCACCGTGCACAGGCGTGTGCAGGAAATGGGCTACAGGTGCCGCATTCCCCAGGTCAAGCCACTTTTGAACCAGAAACAGCGGCAGAAGCGCCTGACCTGGGCTACAGAGAAGCAGCACTGGACTGTTGCTCAGTTTTGCATGTCATTCGGAAATCAAGGTGCCAGAGTCTGGAGGAAGACTGGGGAGAAGGAAATGCCAAAATGCCTGAAGTCCAGTGTCAAGTACCCACAGTCAGTGATGGTCTGGGGTGCCATGTCAGCTGCTGGTGTTGGTCCACTGTGTTTTATCAAGGGCAGGGTCAATGCAGCTAGCTATCAGGAGATTTTGGAGCACTTCATGCTTCCATCTGCTGAAAAGCTTTATGGAGATGAAGATTTCACTTTTCAGCACGACCTGGCACCTGCTCACAGTGCCAAAACCACTGGTAAATGGTTTACTGACCATGGTATTACTGTGCTCAATTGGCCTGCCAACTCTCCTGACCTGAACCCCATAGAGAATCTGTGGGATATTGTGAAGAGAAAGTTGAGAGACGCAAGACCCAACACTCTGGATGAGCTTAAGGCCGCTATCGAAGCATCCTGGGCCTCCATAACACCTCAGCAGTGCCACAGGCTGATTGCCTCCATGCCACGCCGCATTGAAGCAGTCATTTCTGCAAAAGGATTCCCGACCAAGTATTGACTATTGAGTGCATAACTGAACATAATTATTTGAAGGTTGACTTTTTTTTTGTATTAAAAACACTTCTTTTATTGGTCAGATGAAATATGCTAATTTTTTGAGACTTTGGAATTTGGGGTTTTCATGAGCTGTATGCCAAAATCATCAGTATTAAAACAATAAAACACCTGAAATATTTCAGTTGGTGTGCAATGAATCTAAAATATATGAAAGTTTAATTTTTATCATTACATTATGGAAAATAATGAACTTTATCACAATATGCTAATTTTTTGAGAAGGACCTGTATATATATATATATATATATATATATATATACACACATATATACACACCCAATTTTTATTTATTTATTTATTTAAAAACAAATATATATGTATATATATGTAACAATCACCAGCTGGAGTGCCCTCGAGAGCCACCAGAGGGCGCTCCACAATAGACTTTCATCACATCCTCACTAACTACATTTCCCATAACTCACTCCCCGGATTCATCAGCATTCATCATTTCATTCACCTGTGTCTCATCACCTGGTTGGTCTCTGATTGCATTCACCTGTTTCTCATCACCCTGTTAGTCCTTGTCTATTTATACCATGTTCATTCATTCACTCACCGCGAAGTCTTGTTTAAGTGTTACACTGCATTTCTGAGCATTCTTATGGTTTTCTTGTCTCTTGGTTTTGGATATCTTGCCCTGTTCCCTGGATTACTCTCTTGCCTCTGGTCCCTGCCTGTTTTGTTTGTTTCTTTGTTTATCTGTTTTGGACTGCCTGTCTGTGTATGACCCTTGCCTGTACATTGGATTACGCCTCTGGATTGCCCTCAAATAAAGCTGCGTTTGGATCTCAACCCTCTTCTCAGAGTAGTGCGTAACAATATAATTATATATATATATATACAAATAACAGTTAA
>JAVALU010001332.1:367500-390000 GCA_030770095.1 Gila robusta
GCGTCTCTCACACACACACACACACACACACACACACACCACATATCCCTCTGAACACCAGAGAGCGTCTCACACACACACACACACACACACACACACACACACCACATATCCCTCTGAACACCAGAGGGCGTCTCTCTCTCACACACACACACACACACACACACCCCACATATCCCTCTGAACACCCAAGGGCGTCTCACACACACACACACACACACCACATATCCCTCTGAACACCCGAGGGCGTCTCTCACACACACACACACACACACACACACACTCCAGATATGCCCCGCAGAAGTACAATAAAGCACAATCTTTCCAGGAAATCTCTATCGGATCACACTCTCTGTCTCTGAATACACAGAAGATTGAAACGCTTTGATGAAACATGAGTAATAAACACACGACTGCATTATTCTGTGTCAGAAGCTCATCATCTCACAGAAGGAGGAGCTCAACTGTCCTGATGAAGTGAGTCTGGAGGAAAAGCGTGTTATTAAATGTTGTCTTTTGTTGGACAAGAGGCTCATAAATGCTTCTCATGTCTGGAAAGATGATTGACGCGTGTTGCTTTTTCAAATGCACGTTATAAGCGACTCAAACTCAGTGCTTTCAGAGTGAGCAGTGTTTACTGACGATCATCACTGACGAGCTGCGCAGAAAATAGAATCGCAGCCTTTGCCATTTCAAAATCGCGATAAGCCAACTCAGTTTAAGAGCGATTACATGTAAATTGCGATTAATCGTGCAGCGCTATCAGAAAGCAGTCTAGTGCGACTCACCCGAGCGCTCCACTCGCTGAAGAACCAGCTCTTCGAACACGGACCCGCGTCACAGTTTTCCACGTCACTGGGACGCAGTTTCATGTTGCACTCGTCGTCTGCCACAATATCACCAACATTACTGACACAGTGCACCTCACGTGACCTCTGACCCACGCCGCAGGGCACAGAACACTGACAACACACACACACACACACACACACACTAATGCACAGATGCTACTAACCAAGCAGCAACCTTTCTGTCTCTCTCTTGCATCAACACTGAAGTGATTAAACTGCAGTTCATCCACTGGCCACTAGAGACCGGCTGCAGAAGAGACTCAATCCCATAAACCCTCATGTTAAAATGCCCAACTTTACAGCAGAAAAAAACATGTTCACAGCCTGGTGCAAAAAGTGGTTTTGGTCTATAAAGCTAATTTTGCTCTTCATGACGACTGTGAGGACGGTGAATTTTTTTAGAACTCATCCATTTCTATTATATTAAGCCTTAAAGTTGTGCATAATTAAGGGCGTGGCCACTTGAGTGACAGGTGGATTGCCGCTGATGTCACTACTAGCCGTTTGTCTGCTGTCTATTAGCGTCACGTCACCTCAGCTAATCCGCCTCGCTGCACATTTTCGTTTATCCAGGAGTGACGCGCAGCCAAGATGGCGACGGCCGGCTCCGCCCACTTTGGGCTTTCGGACACTACGTCTATATTTTTATACAGTCAATACTTCTACCTCATGCTTGAAATTTGGAACTGCCACAGTAAAGCATGTGTGTATGTTTTTAGTTTTACTTGTACCCAACTAAAGAGACTTTCTTTTCCACCTTTGTCGCCTTTTTTCGCCTTTGGCTTGCTTAGTTGATGATATTTAATTTAATATTCAGCAATATTTTTGATCTCCTGCATTGACACCATTATATGAGAACTGAACTGAGCTGGACGATGACAGCTCATGATGATCCAGAACGGCTATTTAGATAAATGAACTAAATTAACAACTTTTTTACAACAAAAATGAGCAATCACTGAACTTACTTAAGCTGGACTGTGACGCTATTTTCTTCTAGAAACAAACTTTGTTGCATTATTTTCCTGTTATCTCTGTAAAGCGTCTTTGAAACACTCTGTATTGTAAAAAGCGCTATATAATTAAAAGTGACTAGACTTGTGTTTTATTGCAGTTATCAAACCCAAACGAGTCCAAAGCTCCGCCCACTGCCCCCGCTGATAGGCTGTCACTCAGAGTCCTCACGTGTGTGGCCAATCAGCGGGGAGGAGGGGCTGTGACTGACAGCTGTCACTCACAGGACTCCAGTCTGAGCGGATCTGCCACTCGCTGCAGATCTTCAGCTGGCAGGTGCTGCTGGTCTCGGGCCGCTCCGCGTGGCATCGGCTGGTGTGTGTGTTTAGCGTGCGGTTAGCGTACACCTGACGACACAAGACCTGGCGATGCTGGAGACCCAAACCACACGTCTTGCTGCACTCCGACCACTCGCCGATGTCCCAGCTGAACACACACACACACACACACACACACACCAGTCAGAATGATCTGCGAGAGCTCGTGTCATTACGTGACGTCTGAAGACAAAAGGACTATATTCACTGTATATCACCTCACGAGTCTTTTGGGGACATTATAAAACACTTAAAGACATTAATACAAATTCAGTATAAACCTTATCGATTATTCTATATAAAACCAGCCGACATTTAAATCTCTAAATGGAACAAAACCAACAATATTTAAATCTCTAAAAATCGAATAAAACAAAAAACATTTATATATCTATAAATGAAACAAAAACGACAATATGTAAATATCTAAGTGAAACAAAACAGACAATATTTAAATCTCTAAGTGGAACAAAAACAAAAACATTTAAATCTCTAAGTGGAACAAAAACAAAAACATTTAAATCTATAATCGAACAAAAACAAAAATATTTAACTCTATAATCAAACAAAAACAACAATATTTAAATCTCTAAATGGAACAAAAACAATAATATTTTAAATCTCTAAATGGAACAAAAACAACAATATTTAAATCTCTTAATGGAACAAAAACAACAATATTTAAATCTATAATCAAACAAAAACCAACAATATTTAAATCTAGAATTAAAAAAAAAAAAAACATTTATATATCTTAAATGGAACTAAATCTCTTAATTGTCTTGATCTCTCAGTAGTTTTTGAGTCTATATTGTTGTAGTCAACACTATAAATACAAAACACTGTATGTAGATCTAAATCCAGAGGAGCACTCGCATCCTGGTTACAGGTGTATATATATGTATATATATATATGTGTGTACAGGTATGTATATATCATCATATTGGCCAGCTCTGAAACGGTTGCCGCACTATAGACATCAGTATGACTCAATGCTGCATTCACACCACTGGGTGTCAGTATAAGCCAAAGACGACTGTCACACAACATCATTTCTGCACGGTTCTTCAAATCTGGCCCAGATAATCATTTCTTTTGGATCACTAGAACCCTACCTGGAGCTAAACTACACTTGAAGAAACACACAAAGAAGAAGAAGAGACTCACAATGCAGGACAGGGCTGTGTGTTGCACGGCTGCTCCTGCGCGCTGGGTTTGGTGTTGCTGTCACACAGCCCGATCGGCACGTGTGTGTGTGTGACCCGGTGAACGCAGACGAACACTGTGTACCTGCTACCTGCAAACCAGACACACATTCAGGTGTTGCACAAATCCAGCGTCAAAGGCATTACAAAACGAGCCCAGATTTTCTTCTTCAGGCCTTGTTCACACTAATACGTCTTTTTCTCTGTTTTGGCCTTCAGTCCACAGTGAGATGGCGTTTTTATTAATGAAAAATGCTTTTTGAAAACACTCTCCAAAGTGGATAAACTTGAAAACGCAGTTTTCGTGTTGTAGTGTGGACTGTCAAAACTGAGGAGTTTAAAAGCGATGACGTAAGTTTAGTCATGTGACGCATATTGTACCGATAAATATTCATGTTTATACTGGTTTTGTGCCTGTTATCACTGTAAAAAAAATGTAAGCTTATACAACAACAAAAAAAATCTTGGTACTAATTTCCCCTAGCTTTTTCTTGTTGACTCAACTTTTGTAAATAACAGTTATATGAACTGAAAATAGGTTGTCTGTGACACACACACACAAAAAAAAAAAACGTTTAGTTGAGTCAACTTGAGATTATTTGTTTTCTGGAGAGATGCAACTATTCTCTGACAAATCTTTTGTAGTCGAGCCAATTCAACATTTTTTGTCTGTTGGAAACAGAAGTTCTTAAGAATTAACAGGTTTAGATGTTGATTTTTTATTGAAAATCATTTGGTCACCATTTTGGTGATGAGCATTTCCTTGAGTTGGTCAGTTTGACTCTTGGCTTTTTGTGTGAGTTTGTGGTCTTTGTAACAGTGTTTAGCAAAACACATAATTTGTTGCTATTTCATCGCATTAAATTGCATAAATATCCCGCATATTCCATCGCATTTTTTAAGAAAATGTGCCACATAATCAAGGATTTTTGCCCGCAACAATCACACAAAAAAATCCGCAATTTTCTGGAAGGAGTGTTTAGATTCACTGAAAGAATGATTAGAGTGTGTTTCTGACCTCTGCCACAGGAGGCGCTGCAGTCCGTGAAGCCGCTGAGCTTCCAGTTATACTCTCGGACTCGGTTTGGTGGCGGAGCTTCGGGAAGCTGATTATCCGGGATGAGGGGGGGGTACTTGACCCCTGACCCCTCGTGACCCTCCAGGGTCGACTGGCCGTTCGCATCAGAACCCGTCTGACCGTTCACAACATTTACTGAGGAGCAACACAAGACACAGTAAACCGAGTGCTGTAATTCACACATGCATGATACGGGAATAAAAGGCAATAGAGAAGCGTTCCCGGATCGACTCACCGTCCAGTCGGCTCTCTGTAGGACGCGGAGCATCCACAGTGTTCTCGGACGGCATGAGGAACTCGTAATGAACGCCTGGATTGGGTTGCTGGTAGATCATCTAAACAGAGACACACATCAGGGATGAGGACAAACTACGCTAACACTTTATAGTTGATGTCAACTAAAGCGGCTTTCGCACCGGAAGAACCTTTTCACAGTTCCTAGAACTATGTTGGCGTGTTTGTTCGCACATTAATATCATTAATAAATGTAATAATAAAATTTAATAAAAAAAAATATATATATTAATAATAATATTAACACAACAACAACAATAATAATAATAATAATAATACATACATACCAACAACAATAATAAAATAACAAATATAATTGATAAATTAATACATGTTATTTATACATTAATATATGTTATAATTAATATATAAATATAATTAATACAACTAATAATTAATACAATTTAATTAAATAAAAAATAATATATTTATAATAATAACACAACAATAACAACAATAATTCTTGATATATACAAATATAATTAAAATTAATATATTTAATAAATCATTAATAAAATGTAATTTATTAAATTTATTAAATAATAATAATAATAATAATAAACATAATATTAATAATTTATTATTATATTGCAATAACATAACATTGGGTTTCAAGAAGTCCAGATATCCGGTGTTGAAGTGTCACTCACATAAACATCCAGGATCTCATTGGTCGGGCCCTCGGCCAACAACGACTCTCCGCTTCTGCTGCTGATCTCATTGGGCCGCCGGTACATGAACATCGTTCCCACTCCCTCGTACATTCCTGGACGGTCGATGGCCCAGTTTCCATTAATAATGGATCGGCCAGACCGACTGAGCAGAGCTGCACACACACACACACACACACACACACACACACACAGTAGCTGGTCACAGCAGCTAACAGTGCTTCTAACACACACTGACATGCAAATAAAACCCAAACCCCTCGCTGACAAACACATGTAACACACGTTCAGTGAACTCAGCTGGTCACACACACACACACACACACACACACACACACACACACACACACAGTAGCTGGTCACAGCAGCTAACAGTGCTTCTAACACACACTGACATGCAAATAAAACCCGAACCCCTCGCTGACAAACACATGTAACACACGTTCAGTGAACTCAGCTGGTCTCACACACACACACACACACACACACACACTGAGGCCATCGCCCGGCTCATCTTTGCTCTTGATGTGGGAAGTTTATTGAATCCTGTGGCTCATAAATCAGGAGAGGGAAAAACGGACACTGTGAAAAAAGTCCACTGAGTTTGTCAAGTCTCCTTCATTTATACAGCGCTTTAACAATATAGAGTTTCACAGCAGCTTTACAGTGATAATAGGAGATTACAGTAACAGAGATTGTTTAGGCTTTACAGCAGCTCTAGAATAAAGTTATTGTCCAGATAAAGTTAGTTTTGATGGATTCACTTCCGTTGTAAAGATCATTAGTTATTAACTTAGCGGCCGCTAACACGACACTATGTCAATATGTCATGTAATAAGCGCAGATAATGCTGACATCTGATCCTCAACCAGCAGCACAGACACATGAACATGTCCAGCTACTGGAAACCAGCAGATCTGATGGGGGAAGCACAGTGTGTTTGTGTGAAACCGCTGAGAAAGAAAAACTCATTCTGTCGCTCTCTCTCAGCGTCAGGCTCACACTGTCGGGGACTTTAACGAACCGAGAGACTGAAATACACGATATATAGTTTTCCAGAGTCTGAGCTGGGCTGTAATTTACCAGATCTGATGTTTTTTACAAGCTGGCGGTTTAAAGTCTTCTAAAACAGCAGCTTCAGCCTGTAGTTATCACTATACTTATAGTTAAAGTTAAAGTTAAAGATGCGGTAATATAGTTACTATAGTTATTGCTATAGTTATCATAGTGGCTTTAATTACAGTTATTATATTTATTGTGATAGTTATCGCTATAGTTATCTTCATTATAGTTTTCGTTATAGTGTACTCAGTAGCGGCCTTCGCTATGTTTCTTTGAAACGGGTCTGAATCGCAGAGGGCACTTCTGTGTATACTGTAAATAAACTATAGTTACTATATTAATCACTATACTTATCGCTAGTTATTGCTATAGTTATTGTTATAGTTATCATTATAGTTTTAGTTACAGTTATAGTTATCAGTACAGTTGTCGCTATAGTTATTATAGTTAATGCGCCAATGCGTTATAGTTTCAGTTATAGTTATCGTTATAGTTTTTATTATAGTTTCAGTTATAGTTATCGTTATAGTTTTTATTATAGTTTCAGTTATAGTTATCGTTATAGTTTTTATTATAGTTTCAGTTATAGTTATCGTTATAGTTGTTATAGTTTCAGTTATAGTTATCGTTATAGTTGTTATAGTTTTCGTTATAGTTATTGTTATAGTTTTAGTTACGTTATACTTATCAGTATAGTTGTTATAGTTATCGTTATAGTAATCGCTATAGTTTTCGTTTTGCGTTTTTATTATTTTTCGTTATAATTTTAGTTGTACTTATTGTTAGTTTTAGTTAGTTACGTATCAGTATATTTTTTTGTTAAAGTTATCATAGTTATCGTTATAGTTATTGTTATAGTTATCATAATTACTATAGTTTTCGTTATAGTTATCATTATAGTTTTTAATAGTTGTAGTTATTGTTATAGTTTTAGTAATAGTTATCAGTATATTTTTTCGTTAAAGTTATAGTTATCGCTATAGTTATTATAGTTATCGTAATTGCAATAGTTTTTGTTATAGTTTTAGATACAGTTATCGTTATAGTTATTAGTATAGTTATTATAGTAATCGCTATAGTTTTATTTATAGTTATCATTATAGTTTTCGGTACAGTTTTAGTTATCGCTATAGTTTTCGTTATAGTTATCATTATAGTTTTAGTTACCGTTATAGCTTTCGTTATTGTTATTATAGTTTTCGTTATAGTCATTATAGTTATCGTTCTTGCAGTGAATGGACCTTTACTCACCCAGATAGTTCCTGCTCTTAACCATCTCCGTGACGTTTATCTTGGTGGCTCCCGGTGGAATCTCCACGATCTTGTGATAGCCCACTTTGGCCAGGCTGTGTTGAAACAGGCCCGAGACAAGCTTACATGCGCTGTTATCCCCTCCACACACGCCACATTTATCAGGAACCTTCCCAGAACCCAACAGGTCGTCGCAGCCGGCGCTCTGACACAGAAACATAAGAGAAATCAATGACCTCTAATAGTAGTAGTTCTAGGCACTAGACACCAGGGTTGTTCCCCGAGAACTAATGGTTCCTTAGGAACGTTTTCTGGTTGCGTTCGCAGCGCCAGTAGCAACTCTGAAGTGCACTGCTAAAAATGCTTTTCTTACTTAGCATTTTTGTCTTGTTTCCAGTCCAAATATCTAAAAATTCTTAAATCAAGAAGCATTTACTAGATGAGTAATATGACATAAACTGTTTTCCAGGGAAATTAATCAAAATTAAGTGAGTATTTGCTTAAAACAAGCAAAATGACCTGCCAATGGGGTGAGAAAATCTTAAAATCTTAAAATTGGCAGATAATTTTGCTTGTTTTAAGCAAAAACTCACTTAATTTTGATTAATTTCCCCATAAAACAAGACTTAATATCTTATGTCATTTTACTACTTTAGTAAAAGCATCTTGATTTAAGAAATGTTTGATATTTGGACTGGAAACAAGACAAAAATACTAAGTAAGAAAAGCAGTGTGACGTAAGCCGCGCTTGTTGTTGTGACTTTTATTTTGACAGCGCTGAGAACGACTGAGCCTGAACACACAGCGCTCGCATTCTCCGTGTTCATTAGTTTACGATCTGTCTATCAGTCCTGTCGAATACGTTATTAGATAGAACTGTATTACGTATAAAGTAGACGGTAATGAAAAGGTATTAGCGTATGCCGTGTGTTGATGTCCAGTGTTGCTGAACAGAAACACATAATCATGTTTCTCTCGGTCCCTCAAAGTGGCGTTGGATTTTCTCCTCAGTGTAAAGGTTGAGAGCTTCATCTATCTCTGTTTTACATGTTCGTAGAGTTAGTTTGTGGAGTAAATATATCGGCTATAATCCGTGTGTTTACACAGCTATTTTAAAAATGGCGGGTGCTGGTGTTTCGCGTGCGTTCGGCCAATCAGCGAACACTAACGTCACTGCAGTTCCTGTAGCGCTGGGTTAGACCGACTCTGAAGGAGGAGTAAATTAGTTCCTACAACTAAAGTCGTTCCTAGTTCCTGCGGTGCGAACACACGCGCCAACATCCGCCAATAGGAACTATGAAAAGGTTCCTCCGGTGCGAAAGCCCCAAAATAAACTCGCACACATGACCTCTGCTACACTGAGGTCAGTAGTGTGTGTGTGTGTGTGTGTGTGTGTGTGTGTGTAAGACCTGCAGTGATGAAGATGTAATCACGTGATCAGTTAGTTTGGCTAATGGTTTAGACAGCTCGATCTCTTCTGAACACTGTACGTCTGTTTTCATGATGGAAACGAACATTAATCAGACATTAGCGCTGGAGACGGGAATATATTTCTCTTTTCAACACTCCATAAAGCCAGGGTTTAGTGAACAGGTGCAGAAAGAATGGAGTGAAAAGACAAGAGAAGAATGAGTGAGGAAAAGAGAGAGTTTGGAGCCGGTGACCCTACATTTACATTGAATCATTTAGCAGACGCTTTTATCCAAAGCGACATACAAATGAGGAGAACAATAGAAGCCGTGAAACTAACAGTGTAAGTGCTATGACCCTTCACAGTTTAGTCTGACGCAGTACATGTAATTATTATTATTATTATTTTTAGATAGATATAGAAGATGCGTGTTCAGCCGTTTCTTGTAATGAGTTGTGCAGATCCTCCAGCAGGGAACGGTCCAGGTGAAGCCTGAGAAAGAGACTGGGCGTTTTCACAGCTGAGTTCATGTTTTGATACATTTTATACATTCAATAAGTTTTGGTTTGGTTTCACATTGCAATTATGCTAGCGCACTAAAGAGCTTTACATGCCATACGTGCATCTGACATCATCATCTGTGTGGGCTGCATCTCGACACTGATTGGTTTGTAAACGGACGTGCGTCTGACATCATCATCATCATGTGGGCTGCATCTCGACACTGATTGGTTTGTAAACGGACGTGCGTCTGACATCATCATCATCATGTGGGCTGCATCTCGACACTGATTGGTTTGTAAACAGACGTGCGTCTGACATCATCATCATCATGTGGGCTGCATCTCGACACTGATTGGTTTGTAAACGGACGTGCGTCTGACATCATCATCATCATGTGGGCTGCATCTCGACACTGATTGGTTTGTAAACGGACGTGCGTCTGACATCATCATCATGTGGGCTGCATCTCGACACTGATTGGTTTGTAAACAGACGTGCGTCTGACATCATCATCATCATGTGGGCTGCATCTCGACACTGATTGGTTTGTAAACGGACGTGCGTCTGACATCATCATCATCATGTGGGCTGCATCTCGACACTGATTGGTTTGTAAACGGACGTGCGTCTGACATCATCATCATGTGGGCTGCATCTCGACACTGATTGGTTTGTAAACGGACGTGCGTCTGACATCATCATCATGTGGGCTGCATCTCGACACTGATTGGTTTGTAAACAGACGTGCGTCTGACATCATCATCATCATGTGGGCTGCATCTCGACACTGATTGGTTTGTAAACGGACGTGCGTCTGACATCATCATCATCATGTGGGCTGCATCTCGACACTGATTGGTTTGTAAACGGACGTGCGTCTGACATCATCATCATGTGGGCTGCATCTCGACACTGATTGGTTTGTAAACGGACGTGCGTCTGACATCATCATCATGTGGGCTGCATCTCGACACTGCTTGGTTTGTAAACTGACATGCGTCTGACATCATCATCATCATGTGGGCTGCATCTCGACACTGATTGGTTTGTAAACGGACGTGCGTCTGACATCATCATCATGTGGGCTGCATCTCGACACTGATTGGTTTGTAAACAGACGTGCGTCTGACATCATCATCATCATGTGGGCTGCATCTCGACACTGATTGGTTTGTAAACGGACGTGCGTCTGACATCATCATCATCATGTGGGCTGCATCTCGACACTGATTGGTTTGTAAACAGACGTGCGTCTGACATCATCATCATGTGGGCTGCATCTCGACACTGATTGGTTTGTAAACGGACGTGCGTCTGACATCATCATCATGTGGGCTGCATCTCGACACTGATTGGTTTGTAAACAGACGCGCGTCTGACATCATCATCATGTGGGCTGCATCTCGACACTGATTGGTTTGTAAACGGACGTGCGTCTGACATCATCATCATGTGGGCTGCATCTCGACACTGATTGGTTTGTAAACGGACGTGCGTCTGACATCATCATCATGTGGGCTGCATCTCGACACTGATTGGTTTGTAAACGGACGTGCGTCTGACATCATCATCATGTGGGCTGCATCTCGACACTGATTGGTTTGTAAACTGACGTGCGTCTGACATCATCATCATGTGGGCTGCATCTCGACACTGATTGGTTTGTAAACTGACGTGCGTCTGACATCATCATCATGTGGGCTGCATCTCGACACTGCTTGGTTTGTAAACTGACATGCGTCTGACATCATCATCATCATGTGGGCTGCATCTCGACACTGATTGGTTTGTAAACGGACATGCGTCTGACATCATCATCATGTGGGCTGCATCTCGACACTGATTGGTTTGTAAACAGACGCGCGTCTGACATCATCATCATGTGGGCTGCATCTCGACACTGATTGGTTTGTAAACGGACGTGCGTCTGACATCATCATCATGTGGGCTGCATCTCGACACTGATTGGTTTGTAAACGGACGTGCGTCTGACATCATCATCATGTGGGCTGCATCTCGACACTGATTGGTTTGTAAACTGACGTGCGTCTGACATCATCATCATGTGGGCTGCATCTCGACACTGATTGGTTTGTAAACTGACGTGCGTCTGACATCATCATCATGTGGGCTGCATCTCGACACTGCTTGGTTTGTAAACTGACATGCGTCTGACATCATCATCATCATGTGGGCTGCATCTCGACACTGATTGGTTTGTAAACGGACATGCGTCTGACATCATCATCATGTGGGCTGCATCTCGACACTGATTGGTTTGTAAACGGACGTGCGTCTGACATCATCATCATGTGGGCTGCATCTCGACACTGATTGGTTTGTAAACAGACATGCGTCTGACATCATCATCATGTGGGCTGCATCTCGACACTGATTGGTTTGTAAACAGACGCGCGTCTGACATCATCATCATCATGTGGGCTGCATCTCGACACTGATTGGTTTGTAAACGGACGTGCGTCTGACATCATCATCATGTGGGCTGCATCTCGACACTGATTGGTTTGTAAACTGACATGCGTCTGACATCATCATCATGTGGGCTGCATCTCGACACTGATTGGTTTGTAAACTGACATGCGTCTGACATCATCATCATGTGGGCTGCATCTCGACACTGATTGGTTTGTAAACAGACGCGCGTCTGACATCATCATCATGTGGGCTGCATCTCGACACTGATTGGTTTGTAAACGGACATGCGTCTGACATCATCATCATGTGGGCTGCATCTCGACACTGATTGGTTTGTAAACGGACGTGCGTCTGACATCATCATCATGTGGGCTGCATCTCGACACTGATTGGTTTGTAAACAGACGTGCGTCTGACATCATCATCATGTGGGCTGCATCTCGACACTGATTGGTTTGTAAACAGACGCGCGTCTGACATCATCATCATGTGGGCTGCATCTCGACACTGATTGGTTTGTAAACGGACATGCGTCTGACATCATCATCATGTGGGCTGCATCTCGACACTGATTGGTTTGTAAACGGACGTGCGTCTGACATCATCATCATGTGGGCTGCATCTCGACACTGATTGGTTTGTAAACAGACGTGCGTCTGACATCATCATCATGTGGGCTGCATCTCGACACTGATTGGTTTGTAAACAGACGCGCGTCTGACATCATCATCATGTGGGCTGCATCTCGACACTGACTGGTTTGTAAACAGACGTGCGTCTGACGTCAGTGTGTGTTAATTCGTCGGGTAACTTTGACAGGAATGAATGAACAGACGCATATCGTTGCCACTATACTGTTATTATTACGGCATTACTGCCCGCAGCTCCAGCTATACTCCAGGCTAGTTCAAACTCACCAAATGAACGTCCTCGTTGTGCAAACATTTTACCGTTGTTTTATTAAAGCAGGAGAAGACCGCAAGCAATCCCGCGGGAACCACCGGAACTTCCTGTGAATGCTCTGAAAGTCCGAACCAAACAGAAAATGCGTTCACACTAGAAACTAACCAAACCTTAGTTCAGTTTGAGCCGGACCGAGACTACCTCTTTTCATCTGACCAAATTTCATCTGTTTGGTGCGGGCCGCGGTCGGGGGGGATCACACCTGTCACTTTGATTCGGATGATGCACCACAAGACGCCGTTCACTTGCAGAGCGCAAGTTTCTGGATGGCACGTAAGTCTGGAGTAATGAGTTTAGGGAAAAGGGAGTTCTGTAGGACCCTGTGGGAGGTACGGAAACAAACACCCATAATCCCTTGCTGGAAACAGAGCCAGTGCTCATCTCAGCATCTGACCTGCTGTCAAACCCAGTTCAGCTCTCCAGATCCCAGTGTACAAGTGCCAGACTGATTCATTACAGATTCACAATCACTGCATTCACACACAGAACACACAGCGGTCAGTGGAGGCGGGAGGACTAAAGGTTTGTCAGTAAGTCATCGTTCTTGGTCTGGACACAAATATAGTTATCGTTCTAGTTCTAGTTCTAGTTCTATTTATTGTTTTAGTTGGTTATATTTAGTTGGTTGGTTACTGCAATAGTTATCAATCATTATAACGTCCATTTAGTCTGATCAAAATCCCTTCAGACACAAAATACAAATGATAGTAATGACTTCCAGGGATGCAAGTAGGAACTTCCCAAGAGTCTCTCTCCCTCTTTCCCTCTCTCTCTGTCTCTCTCGCTCCCTCTCTCTCTGTCTCTCTCTCTCTGTGGGACATCCGGCCTGTTTGGCACCCGGAGAAACACCAAAACATGGATTTTAACATTCCTAAAATTCCCTTCAGACTCGCCGCTGAACGACAGCTGATGGTGTTTCGGTGATTTTTAGTGGATTCTCCTGTAGTTCATCACATCAGCTTCTGCTCTGAGATGAGAATGAAGACTAGAGAATATCTTTCTGCATGTGAACATCATCATCATCATCATCATCTCCTGAAACACCAAACCTCTCGAGTTTCCGGCTGAATGTAAATGTGACGGGATCAGCGCCTCGTCTGATATGTAATATCCTCTCTGAAGTCCATCCACAGTAAAAGCTCTTTGAGCGGCTCGGGTTTGTGGTTCACCAGCGAGAATGAAGCGGTCGCACTGACCCGAAGGCTACGGTTACAGGCGGCCCGGGATATTTTACACTCCATAATGGCCGAATTCAAACAAAAGCACCTTCACACACGAAGAACACACACATTTGTGCAAAAACCAATGCCCTCGATGGAACACACACTCTCTGAAATCATTCTGAAGTTATTGATATTTCAAGCCCTCCATTGAATCATCACAATTATTACAGGTGATTCAAACAAAGCAGCTCTGTGTGTGTGTGTGTGAGTGTGTGTGTGTGTGTGTGTGTGTGTGTGTATGTGTGTGTGTGAGAGTGTTCAACATTCTCACATTCACCTGGATCTTGTTTATACTGAAAATTCACATTCTAACTTCTGTAGTAATAAATAAATGCAGTTGCTAGTGTCCTAAAGTCTTCTTTCTGCAGTCATATAATAAACATGAAAATAGACATCTGGTACACTGAGCCTCGTCTTCTCTGCACAGACGGCACGAGTTCCCACGATGCACTGGGCTGCACGAGTTCCCACGATGCACTGGGCTGCACGAGTTCCCACGATGCACTGGGCTGCACGAGTTCCCACGATGCACTGGGCTGCACGAGTTCCCACGATGCACAGGGCTGCACGAGTTCCCACGATGCACTGGGCATGCACGAGTTCCCACGATGCACTGGGCATGCACGAGTTCCCACGATGCACTGGGCTGCACGAGTTCCCACGATGCACTGGGCTGCACGAGTTCCCACGATGCACTGGGCATGCACGAGTTCCCACGATGCACTGGGCATGCACGAGTTCACACGATGCACTGGGCATGCACGAGTTCACACGATACACTGGGCTGCACGAGTTCCCATGATGCACTGGGCTGCACGAGTTCCCACGATGCACTGGGCATGCACGAGTTCCCACGATGCACTGGGCATGCACGAGTTCCCACGATGCACTGGGCATGCACGAGTTCCCACGATGCACTGGGCATGCACGAGTTCCCACGATGCACTGGGCATGCACGAGTTCCCACGATGCACAAGTTCCCACGATGCACGAGTACCCACGATGCACTGGGCATGCACGAGTTCCCACGATGCACAAGTTCCCACGATGCACAAGTTCCCACGATGCACAAGTTCCCACGATGCACAAGTTCCCACGATGCACTGGGCTGCACGAGTTCCCACGATGCACGAGTTCCCAGGATGAACTGGGCATGCACGCGTTCCCACGATGCACAAGTTCCCAGGATGCACTGGGCATGCACGAGTTCCCACGATGCACTGGGCATGCGCGAGTTCCCACGATGCACTGGGCTGCACGAGTTTTCACGATGCACTGGGCATGCATGAGTTTCCAAGATGCACTGGGCATGCACGAGTTCCCACGATGCACTGGGCATGCACGAGTTCCCACGATGCACTGGGCATGCACGAGTTCCCACGATGCACTGGGCATGCACGAGTTCCCACGATGCACAAGTTCCCACGATGCACGAGTACCCTCGATGCACTGGGCATGCACGAGTTCCCACGATGCACAAGTTCCCACGATGCACAAGTTCCCACGATGCACTGGGCTGCACGAGTTCCCACGATGCACGAGTTCCCAGGATGAACTGGGCATGCACGCGTTCCCACGATGCACAAGTTCCCAGGATGAACTGGGTATGCAGGCGTTCCCACGATGCACTGGGCATGCACGAGTTCCCACGATGCACTGAGCATGCGCGAGTTCCCACGATGCACTGGGCTGCACGAGTTCCCACGATGCACTGGGCATGCATGAGTTTCCACGATGCACTGGGCATGCACGAGTTCCCACGATGCACTGGGCATGCACGGGTTCCCACGATGCACTGGGCTGCACGAGTTTCCACGATGCACTGGGCATGCACGAGTTCCCACGATGCACTGGGCTGCACGAGTTCCCACGATGCACTGGGCTGCACGAGTTCCCACGATGCACTGGGCATGCGCGAGTTCCCACGATGCACTGGGATGCACGAATTCCCACGATGCACTGGGATGCACGAATTCCCACGATGCACTGGGCTGCACGAGTTCCCACGATGCACTGGGCATGCGCGAGTTCCCACGATGCACTGGGCATGCGCGAGTTCCCACGATGCACGAGTTCCCACGATGCACTGGGATGCACGAATTCCCACGATGCACTGGGATGCACGAATTCCTACGATGCACTGGCTGCACGAGTTCCCACGATGCACTGGGCTGCACGAGTTCCCACGATGCACTGGGCTGCACGAGTTCCCATGATGCACTGCAGGAGCCAGAAGCTTATGGACAGACTGGAAGCCTTTCACTCGACACTTTCCATCCAGCGTTTCCTTCACAAAGCCAACAAACCGACACGAGGAGCTCTCAGATCTCTTAATCTGCAAGCGGCCCGGGAAACATCACAAACATCACATATAATCTATTTATGAAAGAAATAATCGAGAACGATGATATCATGGCATCGTTATAAATTCAGTGACTGATGCATGAAGACGAACAATATAACAAAGCATCTATGAACCCTGAAATTTACTAACCCAACCTTAAAGGGTTAATTCACCCGAAAATGAGAGTTAGCCCATGATTTACTCACAATCAAACTATCCTAGGTGTTTATGACTTTCTTCCTTCAGCCAAACTCAGAGTTATATTAAAAATATCCTGTCTCATCCCAGCTTTATAATGTGAGTGAATGGAGCCTGAGATTTTGAAGCCCATGAAAGCGCATCCATCCATCATAACAGTAATCCATACGACTCCAGGGGTTAATAAAGGTCTTCTGAAGCAAAGCCATGCATTCTTGTAAGAAAAATATTGATATTTAATAATTTTATAAACTATAAACTCTGGCTTCCTGCAATGGCCGTATGCGAGTCTAGTTCCGGCGGAAGAGTGACCTCTGACCCAACGCATGACCTCTGACCTGATGCATGACTTCTGACACGACGTATGACCTCTGACCCGACGCATGACATGACATATGACCTCTGACCCGACGCATGACATGACATATGACCTCTGACACGACGTATGACTTCTGACCTGACGCATGACTTCTGACCCGACGCATGACCTCTGACCTGACGCATGACCTCTGACCCGATGCATGACTTCTAACACGATGCATGACTTCTAACACGACGTATGACCTCTGACCCGACGCATGACCTCTGACCCGACTTTTTTGGTGCATTCTATAAATCAGCAATGATGAAGTAGCCTATGATAATGTGTAAATATATATCCAAATTAGAGTTCTCAACGGGCCTGAAAATTACAACCTGACCCGACCCGGCCCGTGGCTTTTAAAGCCCGGACCCGATGTAACCCGACACATCAACATGAATTATCTGCCCGAACCCGGCCCGCGGCCCGACGCCGATTTTCTTTTCTTTTTTTCTTTTTTTCTCATACACGTATTATCATGACCAGCAGACGGGAATTCAAATCAACCTTTAATGTTCACGTCTTTTAACAATAGCCTACAAACAATACAAACAACTGAAACAAACTTTAAATATATAAATAGGCTATAAAGGCTACTAAATATGCCTCAAATAAAAATCTTCTGGACGACCCTGTTTTTTTTTTGCTTTCATATTTCATCAGCACCTTGCACCAGCACCTTGAACAGCAGCGATGATTAATAAAAAAAAAAATTTCACTGAGCGGAAAAGATTAAGCCCGAGGTCCGACCCGACCCGAGTCATTTGCTTATATTTTCGACCCGAACCCGGCCCGAACCCGCGGGTCCCGTCGGGTTTGTCGGGCCGACCCGGCCCGTTGAGAACTCTAATCCAAATGCAAAACCTAATAAAAGTAATTACACCTGAAAATACTTTAAGTACCTAGGGAATACAGCACTGTGTTTCAGTGGTTTATGTGGTTTGTTTGTTTTCCTGTAGCTCAAACAGAGCGCTGGCGCTTGCAACTCCAAGGTTATGGGTTCGATTCCCAGGGAAAGCAAGAACTGATAAGAATGTAAAATGTGTATCTTGAAATGCAATGCAAGTCGCTTTGGATAAAAGCGTCTGCCAAATGCATAAATGTAAATGTAAATGTTTGCATTTGATAGTTTTCCACCCGTGATCTCCTGCATGTTTATTTTGATTTTTGGATACTCCTTTGTTTCGTCATGCTATTTACACCGTTACTTTATAGAAATAAATGGTGAATCATTTAAAGGTGAATATTGTCTAGTAGCTCAGAATCCCTTAAAAATACAAAATAATAAAGAATAAATATTATTGAGACAAAACGTAGAGCATTCATTTTATACAACTAAAAACTAAAACTATATAGACATTTAAAAAAATATACACTAAAACTAACACAAACCAAAATTATAAAATTAAAACAAAACATAAAAATTAAATCTAATTCAAAATATTAACAAAACCTATAATAGTATTACTAAAACAAGGCTTCCTCAAAAGGATTAGGACACATTAGAGCTCATATAACACTCATATGTGTATCTGTGGAAATCGACAGCACGTCACAGAGAATATATATGATGAGAACATAAAAGAGTTTTCTCCTCCAGTCTAAACAGCCTGTGTCTGTATTTGTCTGACAGCGAGTCACATTCCTGTAAAAGTTCATGTGGACCCCATGTGGAGGACGAGACCAGCAGCAAACGCAGGATTTAAGAGTGTAACCGCAGGGTTTATAATGGGCAAGATAACAGCCACTGTTTTACCACGGTGAACTCCAGCACTGGAGCCGCTGTAATCACCGTCAGACTCAGTGAACCGCGGACAGCGGTCTGTGACGCAAAAACATCACGCTTTTTCTTCTCATTACTTGCTTTGTGTAAAATGCTTTGGGAATATTGTGTGTAAACAATCATGCCAATAAATACTTTAAATTGTAATCATAAAAAAAAACACTTTTCTAAGTTGAAAGCCTCTGTTTATGGAAGCTTGTTTCTGTCACAGAATAAAAAATAAAGGTAATTGCGACTTTTTTTCTCACAATTGCAAGTTAACATCTCGCAATTCTGACTTTTTATCTCAGATTGCATGATATAAAGTCACAATTGCGAGTTATAAAGTCAGAATTGTGAGATAGAAACTCGAAATCGCGTGTTATAAAATCCTTAGAATTGGACTTTATAACACGAAATTGCGAGGTTTATATTTTACAATTCTGAGAAAAGATGTCAGAATTGCATGGTATAAAGTCGCAATTGTGTTATAATGTCTGAATTTTGAGTTTATATCTTGCAATTCTGACTTTATAACACAATTGCGACTTTATATCATACAATTCTGACGTTATATCTTGCAATTCTGAGAAATAAATTCAGAGTTGTGAGATGTAAACTCAATTGTGAGATAAAATGTCGCAATTATCTTTTAAAATGTTTTATTCTGTGGCTGAAACAAGCTTCCCTATCTGTTACTGTTCTACAGTTGAAGAAAATAAGCATAAGAGATCATGATATTGTCCTGTTAACAGAAGGTAAATTTAAAGACGTAAATCAGGCCCGGTCTGAAGCGAGTCGTGTGATTTACGGCTCTTCTGAGCGCTGGCATCAGCATGAGGGAAACGAGCGGGTCTGGAGCTTTTTTCCAGTTCAAATATCTAAAAATTCTAAAATCAAGAAGCATTTACTAGATAAGTAAAATGAGATAAGAAAATCTTGTTTCCTGATAAATAAATAAAAATATTATGTCAGTTTTTGCTTAAAACAAGCAAAATTATCTAAAAAAATAATCTTGTTTTCCATTTGAATTAAGATTTTTTTTTCTTACCCCATTGGCAGATCATTTTGCTTAGTGTAATTTATGTGTGTGAACCTAACCTAACCCCAAGCAAAATGATCTGCCACTGGGGTAAGAAAAAAAATCTTAATTCAAATGGAAAACAAGATTATTTTTCTAGATAATTTTGCTTGTTTTAAGCAAAAACTGACATTATTTTTTTTTTTTTTTATCAGGAAACAAGACAGAATTTCTTATGTCATTTTACTTCTCTAGTAAATGCTTCTTGACTTAACAATGTTTTAGATATTTAGACTGGAAACAGGACAAAACACTAAGTAAGAAAAGCATTTTTTGCAGTGTGCGAGAGTAAACACACGTAAAGCGCGCTGAAATAGCCAGCGGTGGCACTGGGTTTCTCACAGCTGGCACGAACACACACACTGAACCTCTCCTTCTTTCATCTTTCAGATCCTGTTATTAAAAAAGCCCACTGATGACATTTATACGGTCGTTTCTGCAGCGTTTGACGTGTTAATGATGGGAGAGGAAGCACTGTAGGAAATAAACGTGGCCTCAGAAACCATGTGTGCATTATTCACACCCGAGAACACAATGAGCGTCACATTCCCTCTCAAGGACACTCGTTTAATGTGCTAACTACGAGCTAACAGCAGGACCGTGCAAAAAAGATTCATCGAAAGTACAGCTGAGTGATTTATACCACAAAATGATTCACATTTTAAACAATCATGTGATCATGCCTGTATAATTTGGTGAATAAAATACTTAAAAATACAAATGAAAGGTGATTGACCTATAATTATTTTCTATTTTAATTAATGCATCTTGATGGGCTCAAATCAAAAGATCAAATGATTCATATCAAATAAAGTAAAAACAGATTCAGATTCGTCACATTGCCTCTCAAGGACACTCGTTTAATGTGCTAACGAACAGCAAAAAGCAGGACCATGCATAAAGGTTCGTCCAAAGTAGAGCTGGGTGATTTATACCACAAAATGAATCATATTTATGACCATGCCTGTCTAATTCAGTGAATAAAATACTTTACAAATGAAAGGTGATTCATCTATAATCATTTCTTTCTATTTTTATTGATGCATTGCATCTTGATGGACTCAAATCAAAAGATCAGATGATTTAAATCAAATAAAGTAAAAACAGATTCACTAGATTGTGATTGTGTCGTTCACTCTTCATCTGTTTTGCACATTTGTGTACTTAATATTAATGTGGTCTAAAACATCTGCGCCTAACAAACACTCCTTAAAACAATTTGGATAATATATTTGCATAATTATTTAGTGCTCAGCCCTAAACTAAAGGCAGTATGCAGAATAAGACTGATGATAGTCCAGCTCGAACGATCTTAAAGAGAAAGATCTTTAAAAGAAGTTTGTATAATGTGAATGTAGGAAGTATATTCCCTGAGAACTGGAGTTTCTTTGACGAAGCAAACATGAAAACACACAGACCTGCGACCACGGCTTCCCCAGGACTCGCATCTGCAGACACACGAGCAACAGCGGAGCGACGGCAGACAGCATCATCACACACACACACACACACACACGCTCTCTCTCTGTGTGAATGTGTCGTCCTCCCGGAGCGAGGTCACATGAGCCGCACAGACAGTGTCTCTCTGAACGACACACACATGTGAAAGCTGAGCTTCTGGAGGAGGAGGAACCGTGTGTGTGTGTGTGTGTGTGTGTGTGTGTGTGTGTGTGTGTGAGAGAGAGAGAGAGAGAGAGAGAGAGAGAGAGAGAGAGAGAGAGAGAGAGACCACATATGAAACCAGCTGCACTGACTGTACTGTGGAGGTGAAGAACAATTACCATATTCATATACCATGGTATCTATGGAGTTTATATGGAATTACTATGTCCAAAACAATGGACTGTCATAATACTGTGTCAAAAATACTGTGGTACTGTCTGAAAGCTCCATGTCCAATAATCAAAGAAAGTAATTTAGCTGGACTTTAACAGGCAGGATGAGACATGAGCAGAATCACACAGATGAGAAGAAAAATACTGGTCAAACGAGAGTTAGCAATTAGTCAGAACCAGCAACACCCTGACAACCACATAACAACACTGTGACAACTACCCAGAACACCCTGGCAACAACACAGCAACACCCTGACAACCACGCAGTACACCCTAACAAAACCCTAGCAACCACACAGCAACACCCTCATAACCACACAGCAACACCCTGACAACCCCCCAGAACACCCTAGCAACACCCTGGCAACCACACAACAACACCCTGACAACCACCCTGCACACTCAAGCAAAACCCTGGCAACTACACAGCAACACCCTGATAACCACAGAGCAACACCCTGACAACACCCCAGAACACCCTAGCAACACCCCAACAACCACCCAGCACACCCTAGCAACCACACAGCAACACCCTGACAACCACCCAGAACACCATGGAACCACCCTGGCAACCACACAGCAACACCCTGACAACCACCCAGAACACCCTAGCAAAACCCTGGCAACCACACAGCAAC
>JAVALU010001332.1:395000-407500 GCA_030770095.1 Gila robusta
AATCGTCACTTTTTGAGGGTGAGCAAAAACGCGCTTTTTTGTGTGTGTGTCCCTTTAAATGCAAATGAGCTGCTGCTCCCGGCACAGGGGCGGAGCTTCCAGAGCTCGTCTGTGTGTGTGTGTGTGTGTGTGTGTGTACGCACGTTAGCAGCTCAGATTACCTCACACACGCACTGAAAATTTCAAAAACATTTAGCGTTTTATGTTCAAACCAGAGTCAGACAAAGATGGACAGACTCGAGAAGAAGTGACGACATGTAGACAACAGGACATTTCTGAATACTTAGTTGATGAATTTATGTATCTGATGTGGAGTTAACTATCTTCTAGTCATTGATTAGCATATTCTGTCATGATAATCTATAAATCGTGTTCCGGGGGGCGGAGTTTATGTAAATTTTAGGGTTAATGATGTCACTAATCCATGAAGAAGCTCGTATAGTTCATACCAGCCGTTTGTTGTAGTCGATTTCTGTAAAAGAAAATATCTCCCTTTGTTTTGAACTTTGAGCGTCATAACTTTGCAGATGTTGTTTATGCTCAAACAGCAACATTACTAGAGGTGTAACAATATATCGCAATACAAAAATGCAACTATGTATCATGGATAATGACAATACGTATTGCGTATAGTTATAAAATAAAAATAAAAATTACTTTGTGAGAAAAAATTCAAGTTTACAGAGTTTTAGTGTCAGTACTATATTAAACTACTATAGATAATGTATAATAATGCAATGAGGGAATATTTGTTGGTCCTGAATCTGATAAAGCCAAATGTCTGATGTTAGCAGTAAAAAGTGGCCTACATTATTTTAAATATATCTAGTCAGTGACAGAGTGCAAACATATTCGTCTAAATTAATTCTGTATTTTCAGCTTCAGAATAATGAATATTGTTATTCTGGTGTCTCTATTGTCCTGTGCTTTGGGTTTCCAGCACTGAGTCCAAGACTATTCATTTACACACACCATTTAATACCAAATTTAGCATTTTAATCAACAGTACATTTTTTATTAACATTTTAACATATGTCTTGGAGTATCGCAATAATATTGTATCGTGAGTTCAGTATCGGGATAAGTATCGAATCGTGACATGAGGGTATCGTTACACCCCTAAACATTACACACTAACTAAAGTTAGAAAAGTCAAATCATAATCAACCGCCCCTTTAACCTTCACAGACAGTCGCGTTTGACATGTGCAGCTTGTTATCCCGGCGTCTGTGTTACATCTCGTTTCTGCAGGATTTGTTGAAGTGACATGTCTGAAAAAAGCACAGCTGGAACGACAGGCAGATTCGAGCGTGGCTAATTCACTCACAAACACAAAAGATCCTCTGGCAACTGTTGTGCGTCTTCACATGCAGGACGCTCTGAACTCTGGGTAATTAAAGCACGTCTGAATAACAGAGATTGGGAGATCAGACAGAATAAACATCTGCAAGAGAAGAGCTTCTGATCGACTTATCAACATGTGACAAACACCTTTAACATGCTGTTACACTCAATTAGGATCAAATTACTCATATTAAACGTCAAAATCAAACAAAAAAAGTACCGTAATTGAACAGTATGAAGCTTATTCTTAAAATCCCACTGTAGTCAATCATTTTATCCCTTAAAACTCATCTTTGATCACCCAAATTACATATTTAAAGTTTTTTCCTTTCCGTTAAAATATCTTGAATGTAACTCGACACCCTTGCCTCATTTAGTATGCGCGGCTCTATGAATATGCAAATGAGCCCCGCCTCCACTCACTCACTCAGAGATCCACTCGTTGACGATCACACGTTGATCTGATTGGTTACAAGGTAGTTTGTGACGTCAGAAACACCAGCGATTTTAAACCGTGTTTTTGAGACTGTCTTTGGTTCACTGCAGTTTTAAGGAGAAAATACTCAGCAATGCTGTCGACTTATGAATTTACACATGGTTTGTCTTAAAGCATATTAAAAACACCACATAGACATATAAACAACATTAAAAGCTGGATTTTCAACACCAATCAGATCAACATGTGATCGTCAACGAGTGGATCTCTGAGCTGAATGAGTGAGTGGAGACGGGGCTCATTTGCATATTCATAGAACCGAAATTCATATCTCAATTTTATTAAGGTAAAATAACAACTGGTAAATATAAGGCAGCATGCACAATAAATGACTAGAAGCTGCAAAACATAACGTATGGGGTTAGGGTTAGGGTTAAAAGTCTGGTTTACCATGGAATCATTAATAGTTTTTGTTTTACCATTAGCTGTTCATGTTAGCTGTGCTGTCAGACATACAGGCTTTAGTTACTGTACATCTGTTAGGTGACATGAAGCTGTAATTACAGGGTCACATCTCTCTCTTTAAAGGTCTGTGCTATATTATATATATATATATATATATATATATATATATATATTATATATATATATATATATATATACACATATATATGTGTGTGTGTGCCATATTTGTACTTTTTATCCAAAATGTCAATGTAATTTCAACAGCAGCACAACCTTACTTCATAATATTTGTCTTATATGATGCCATCACTAGGCTGATTTAAGAACTGAATTTAGGCTGCTATTTAACAGTGAGTTCATTATTCAGGTGTGAGGATGGTGGATCAGGAAAGACAGGTCTAACATTAGGTGGAAGTGTAGGGGGAGCCACTTGATACAAACAGATTCATTTCTTAATATTATTAATATGGAGAAGGGAAAATCTATTACATATAGTTTGTTTGACAACAACTACATTATAGTTAATAGAGAGGGTTCTAAAGGATCTTTGTAGCCTTACTTTTGCATTTTAAGGCATTATGTTGCATTGGTTATAATGATAATGTTAATGTTTGTCAATTTGTAACTGTTTATTATATATATATATATATATATATATATATATATATATATATATATATATATATATATATATATATATATATATATATATATATATATATTGTATGTAGGCCTACAGTGGCTGATATACTTTAAAATAAACCTTTATTATTTAAAGCCCATACATGATGATGTCCGACACACTTATTTATTTATTTTTTGTGGGGCGCCAAAATTGTTGCACCAGAAATACATTATCAAAATCAATCGCTGATTATGTAATAAAATCAGAATCATTCTCGCGATTCGATGCTTCACTGGTTATTTGACGGACATTGGGTCCGTCAGACTGGAGAAATTTTAGCGGTAATGTGACCAGAAATATTTAAGACCCATTGAATCTGAATTTAAGACAATTTAATATTTTTTAAGGCCTTTTATTAGGAAACTTTATTTAAGACTTTAAGGACCCGCGGCCACCCGGTTGAAATATTCGGCAATGAACACTCAGGAGTCAGGTAAGATGAGTAAGATGAGTAACATGAGAACGGTTTTCTATCTGTACCGTTTTTACTTCTTTGCTCGCTGTTTTGCTATTATTCTGGAGCACTAATGCCTAGTTCACACTACAGGATTTTAAGCCCGATTTGCAAGTTAACGAGCTCGACAGGTCTGGCTGTAATCGCGTGCAAATCTGCGGGTGATCCGCGCTCGCCAATCTTTATGTGTGAAATACTAAACGACGCATCAAAAACACTAGCGACACCTCGCCGACGCCAGATAAATATCTAGGTTGCCAAATATATCTGGAGCTGTCGGCCGACTCGATAGCCTTTCGATCAGCACCGTTTGGTGTCACGTGTCACGACGAGCATTATCACATTCCTTCCACAAGCCTTTTGTATTTGATCGATGCCAAACCACAACGCGAGCGGCAGCTGCTTTTCCATTATAAACATGTTTTACTCACCTCAACTCTCTCTAGCACAGACGATCCCTGCTGCCCACGTGTTATCCGTCCTTTCATTATTTTTTTTCGGGGGTTCTAAACGGATCATTGCGCAAACATTTTTTTTTTTTTGCACCGCCAATTTTGTCTATGTGACTAATTTTGTCTAATAGAACTCCTATTTCGCGTGATTTCCCATTCCACTTCTCGCAGGTGTTTTCGTGACAAAATGTGGTTTGGGGACCGGATCGAGTCGTTGGGTGGCAGAGTTGTTGTCAGCTCGTGTAGTGTGTAACCCCCTGTTGCAGATCATTTACGTAGTGTGAACACCACACCGACTTCAAGACTCCAGAGCAAGTCATGTAGTCCAAACTGCACAGCGATCTGCCGACGTTTAAAGTTGTGTAGTGTGAACTAGGCATAAGCTGAACAGCCAATCAGAGCTCTCTCTCGCACCGGCGGCCCGGCGCCGATTCAACATGTCGGATCGGCCGGAAAAAAGCCGACGAGGACCAATTTCAGCCGACGGTGCGGATTCGGAACACACTGAGAAAACGAAACTGAACTTCCTACCTGACACTTTCCCGCCACACACACCGACGTCTCGTTGCGTCCACAGGGAGTCCCGTCGACGACTCGCTCCGACTGACGGACGTAGAACCGGAAGCCGACGGCCCGACAGTTGAGCTCACACACCTGATCACTGGACACTGACCAAACACACACACACACGTTCATCATGAGACACGGACAGAACAGAGAACACACACACACACACATTCAGAGACTGACACACAATCATTTAATCACAGAAGTTTAGAGCCTCACAAAGTTTAATACTTACTTTTTGATTTTGTTCAAATCACTGTCAAGTCAAGTCACTTTTTATTTCTATATAGCGCTTTTTACAATACTGAGTGTTTCAAAGAAGCTTTACAGAGATAACAGGAAAATAATGCAAAGTTTGTTTCCAGAAGAAAATAGCATCACAGTCCAGCTTAAGTTAGTTTAGTGATGCTTCATTTTTGTTGTAAAAAAAGTTATTAATTTAGTTCATTTATCAGTCCCTCCAGAAAAACGCGATTATGCGATCGCATAATTCAATGCATAATCAGCCAAAGTCCGCATTTATGCGGGGCCCCATTTTTTCAAATACGCCGCACTTTCGAGGCATACATTGCCGATTTCCACGCAAAATATGCGGGGCTTGCATGATTTCATAATCCCTGCATTTTCATTGCAAAAAAGTCAAATATATCTTAGTAGAAAGTTGAAAAATGTTGTTTACTTTCTTTTACCATTTTTAGCCATTTCCCCTGTTGCCATGGGAACGTTATGAAGTGACGTAATTACGCGACGTAAACATCATCGAATAGCTGTAAAACAGGTAGCACACATTTTATTTTTCTATATTTTATTTATTAATTTTTACAGAAGTTGTAGCATATTCCTTGTGTAAAGCTACAGAACTTGTTTGACTCATCAATGTTCTGTAAGTTTGAGCCGTGTGTTTATTAAGGTCTGAAATAAAACAAGATGAGATTTAAATATTCCAGCACTTTCTGTGATGTGTTATGCTTGCTTATCATAGTAAGTAATAAGAAATGACTCTTTACATGAAGGCAGTGGCCTAGTGAGAACAGGGTGTTGGGGAATCACTTTTCTTTCTCTTTTTCATCAAACCGCAGTTTTTGCAAGTTCCTGCAATTTCATCGCATAAAATTGCATAAATATCCCGCATATTCCATCGCATTTTTTAAGAAAACGTGCCGCATAATCAAGGATTTTTGCCCGCAACAATCACAAAAAAATCCGCCATTTTCTGGAAGGACTGAAAACCGTGATGTCATCGACCAGCTCAGTTCTAGGAGTGTCACAATATATCGCAATACAAAAATGCATCAATGTGGATAGTGATAATCTATATTGTGTATAGTTCACCCAAAATAAAAATGACTGAGAAAAAATAAAGTTTTCAGAGTTGTAGTGTCAGTACTACATTAAACTACTACATATAATGTTGAATGTATAATAATGCAATGTGGGAATATTTGTGGCCTACATTATTTTAAATATATCTAGTCAGTGACAGAGTGCAAACATATTCGTCTAAAATAATTCAGTATTTTCAGCTTCAGAATCATGAATATTGTTATTCTGGTGTCTCTATTGTCCTGTGCTTTGGGTTTCCAGCACTGAGTCCAAGAATATTCATTTACACACAACATGTAATATCAAATTTAGCATTTTAATCAACAATTCATTTTTTGTTAACCTTTTATCATATGTCTTGGAGTATCGCAATAATGTCGTATCATGACATGAGAGTATCAGTACACCGCTTCTAAACACACAATAATTCAGAGACTGCCAAGGAAACATTTCATCACACAAAGTTTAATACTTATTTTTCGAGTTTGTTGAAATCACTGATCTCTAGTACTAATGAGAACAGAATCCGGTGCTTGTAATGATCCACAGCCGCCACACGAGGACAGCAAAGACACATGAACCAGAACCAGAACCAGAACCAGAACCAGAACGAGTCTCAAAAACACAGAGAATTATGAAAACTTTATTTCTGAATGTTCATGGGAACATTCCATTATATCATTCTTCAAACATTACGGGAACGTTACTTTTGAATGTTCTCTGAAACAAGTAACATTTAAAAACATCCAACTTAAAAGTTTCAGAAAAACATTCCATGTGTGATGTATAAATAATGTTTTTGTGCTAATGTTTTGAGAACGTTATTAAAGGGTAGATGACTTTAAATGAACGTTTTATTAACGTTACTGGAAGAACGTTTGTTTATAACTTATAATGTTTATAACGTTCCCTGTTTGCTGTGGTGAAAAATACACTAGTTTGTGTCATCAAAACAAAAACATAAAACTTTGGCATGAATTCATCGTCAGCTAATCTGCAAGAATATTCCACACAAACCATAAACGTACGTGAACATGAATCAAATACTGGCGCAGCATCAAAGTTCATAAATCCGAAAACATTCGCTGTTCCACAGGATCCGACATGCCGGAAAAACTCCTGAAGCACAAATTATTAACTCACTGAAATATGACTAACTTTAATTGCAACATGATCATTAGAGTTAACAGCACAAATGTGTAATTCAGGATGTTTTTCCTTCGGGTAACATCAAAAAATGTTTCTGCCAAAAATGGAAAAACTGCAAGAGATTTATTTAGCCTTAATTTAGTTTAAATATAGAAATGTTGAATTTCATTCTTCATTACTCCAGT
This sequence comes from Gila robusta, assembly GCA_030770095.1. Classification (NCBI taxonomy): domain Eukaryota; kingdom Metazoa; phylum Chordata; class Actinopteri; order Cypriniformes; family Leuciscidae; genus Gila; species Gila robusta. The sequence goes on from JAVALU010001332.1 coordinate 402,061, forward strand.
CTTCAGTGTCACATGATCCTTCAGAAATCAGTATAATATGATGATTTGCTGCTCAAGAAACATTTATGATTATTATCAGTGTTGATCATTTTTTTGGAAACCGTGAAACAATTTTATTTTTCAGGATTCTTTGATGAATAGAAAGTTTAAAAGAACAGCTTTTTTTTTAAATAGAATCTTTTGTAACATTATAAATGTCTTTACTGTCATTACTTTAATGCTTCCTTGATGAATATAAATGTACTGACTGATTGGTAGTGTAAAAATAAAGCATAAGAGATCTATCAAATGTCGAAACATTGATATCTAAAAAAAATCCTGAAAGAATCTGCTCACCGTCATGGAAAGCTTCCCACCGGTAAAGTCTCCCCATGAAGAGCTGCGTGTTGAAGGCGGAGCACTGCACGTCTCTGATTGGTCTGCTGGATGACGGACAGGCCTGTGAATTCATAAACACACCCACACATACTTTTTTTACAGATCTCTTTCGCCATATTAAAGTCTTAAGTGGAGTAAATTTTCCATCTTTTCAGTGTTTTTACACAGCATCAGTTTGTACTCAAATGCTGAAACTAAACTTTACATTCTTCTAAATATTCTTTAAAATATAGGTGCATTCACACCATGTTGTAATTACCATAATTGCGAGATTAAGATTTGTAAAAAGTGTTCACGTCCTCGTAGAACTTGTAATTACAATTTGTAAACTGGGATTATTGTGACATGACTTCTGCAGATTAATTTTGGCATTAATAGTGTTGCTATAAAAACGCATAAATCCAAGTCAGAGGACGTGAATTCCTTTAAAACCCTATATATGAAGCACCTGACGGAACCCTTTAAGGTTCTACATATGAAGCGCCCGACGGAACCCTTTAAGGTTCTACATATGAATCACCTGATGGAACCCTTTAAGGTTCTACATATGAAGCAACTGACGGAACCTTTTAAGGTTCTACATATGAAGCGCCCGACGGAACCCTTTAAGGTTCTACATATGAAGCGCCCGACGGAACCCTTTAAGGTTCTACATATGAAGCGCCCGACGGAACCCTTTAAGGTTCTACATATGAAGCGCCCGACGGAACCCTTTAAGGTTCTACATATGAAGCGCCCGACGGAACCCTTTAAGGTTCTACATATAAAGCGCCTGACGGAAACCTTTAAGGTTCTACATATGAAGCGCCTGACGGAACCCTTTAAGGTTCTACATATAAAGCGCCTGAAGGTTCTACATATGAAGCGCCTGACGGAAGCCTTTAAGGTTCTACATATGAATCACCTGACGGAACCCTTTGAGGTTCTACATATGAAGAGCCCGACGGAACCCTTTAAGGTTCTACATATGAAGCGCCCGACGGAACCCTTTAAGGTTCTACATATGAAGCGCCCGACGGAACCCTTTAAGGTTCTACATATGAAGCGCCCGACGGAACCCTTTAAGGTTCTACATATGAAGCGCCCGACGGAACCCTTTAAGGTTCTACATATGAATCACCTGACGGAACCCTTTAAGGTTCTACATATGAAGAGCCCGACGGAACCCTTTAAGGTTCTACATATGAAGCGCCCGACGGAACCCTTTAAGGTTCTACATATGAAGCGCCCGACGGAACCCTTTAAGGTTCTACATATAAAGCGCCTGACGGAAACCTTTAAGGTTCTACATATAAAGTGCCTGACGGAACCCTTTAAGGTTCTACATATGAAGCGCCCGACGGAACCCTTTAAGGTTCTACATATAAAGCGCCTGACGGAACCCTTTAAGGTTCTACATATGAAGCGCCCAACGGAACCCTTTAAGGTTCTACATATGAAGCGCCCGACGGAACCCTTTAAGGTTCTACATATGAAGCGCCTGACCGAACCCTTTAAGGTTGTATATAGAACCTTTTCTTCTAAGAGTGTGGCACTGGAGAAAGTGTATGTGTCAAAGTGACCCAAAATCCTTCAATATCATAAATGTGAAATGATGCATAACTCAGGGTGTGTTCACACGTGGTTCGGTTCTCTTGGTTCATTTGGTCCGGACCAAACAAGAAAATGATACATTTAGTCCCGGTTTGCTTAGCATTCACACTGACATTTTTAACACCGAACCTAAAGACACAAAACAAAAAAATGGCTTTTATCATGCATATTTATATATTTAATTTTGCGACGAAACATTCAAAACAATGCTGTGTGCTGGTCTAAATGCGTTCGCTGTATGTGCGTAGCTACATATGATAATATTTTGAGAGGAACCATGTATGCTTGAGCATTCTGTCCTTTATAGGGAGGCATCTCTGTATATTGCTATAAATATTGATGTTAAAGGTATATTTATTATCATATTTATTTATATACACATATATACACACATACATACACATTCCTGTTTACTATTTTCACGTATTTGTAAAATTTGTTACATAGGAGAAATGTTTTTTTGTTGTTTTTTGAGCACATAGTGGGAGATTGATTTTGCGCTGAATAAGATTGCATTTAATTTCGTTGTACTCTTTTGTATGACAAAAAAAAATTCTAATTTTGATTCTGATCTCATGACATCATGTCCTGTTTTTGATTCGTTTAGATGTCTTTGGTCCGTGTTGCATTCGTATTTCATTCGAACTGCACCAAAGTTAATTTTATTCAATCCAAACCTGGCAAGTGTGAGCCCCCTCAAGAGTTAAACGTGTGCTTGTCCTGGGTTAATGATGATGTTAACCCAGGGTTAAATGCTGTGTGGCAGCAGTTTCTGTGCAGATGTTACCGTGGGCTTGCAGATCTTGTGCTGGTTCTGCACTCCGGGGCAGGAGGCGTTCGGTACCGCGCTGTACGCTGGGTTCTGCACTGCCGGTGTGTGAGAGCGCCGGTTCTGGTGGACGGTTCTACCGTGAGTCCAGGAACTCTGCAGCGGGACGTTTAGTGGCGAGCGGCTCTGTGTGTTCCGGGATGTTCGGCCAGAATCTCTCAGTAGAGGCGTTACGTATGAAATCCTGCCGTATCCGTGCGTCCCTGGACTGATGCCACGGTTTGCTTTTCTTCAACAGAGAAAAATATATATAGAGAAAGAGAAAAGTACATTTACTCATTTAGCAGATGCTCTTATCCCAAGCGATTCATTTTAAGTAATAATTCCTAAACAATTCCTAAATAATTCCTAAATCTTAAGTAATAATCCCAAGCAAACAATCATCAATATCAATTGCTTTGCCAAATACAGGTTTGTGAGTTGAAGAAAAGCTAATAATTATTTAAATCAAATGTACAATTAAAATAAACAAAGATTTTTCACAATAAATCAAAATAGTGATCTATCTTATCAAATCAGTTCATTTACACGAGCGCAGCTTCGGTTCACAGGAAATGATTCTTCTCATAAACTGCAAACGTTTAACGTTTATTTACACTCACATTCACAGAATTTCCAACATTAATGCGACAGACATTTACAGCATTTCACTAATAATCAGCAAAAATATAACAACTTGAGAGGATTTGACATTTGACAAGTGTACAGACATCCCAAGTCTCCCGGAAGTTCTGGGAGTCTCCCGCATATTGATAGCGGCTCCCTGATGCCCGGAATCTAGAGCTCGCGAGGTCCAAACCGTGTAGCGCGCGCTCGGCAGAGAGGGAGAGAGCGAGAGACCTTGCGTGTGTGTGCAAATGTGCGTGTGTGCCTCTTGAAGCGCATGTAAAAAGCGCATGTGGGTTAGTGACATCACTAACCCTAAAATTTACATAAACCCCGCCCCCGGGAACACGATTTATAGATTATCATGACAGATTATGCTAATCAATGACTAGAAAATAGTTAACTCCACATCTCACACACACACACACACACACACACACACAAGCTCTGGAAGCTCCACTTTCTGCGCCGGGAGCAGCAGCTCATTTGCATTTAAAGGGACACACACAAAAACGGCGTGTTTTTGCTCACCCTCAAAAAGTGACAATTTTAACATGCTATAAAAAATATCTATGGGGTATTTTGAGCTAAAACTTCACACACACACTCTGGGGACATCAGAGACTTATTTGACATCTTGTTTAAATATCAGCGGGGATATTAAATATTTAAGCCTAAAGTGGTTCAGCTGATGAAGATGATCAAACCTCCACCCATGTCCGAGACTCTGCCGTCTCTGCTGGCCTGGTGTTGATCCGCTGGGATCGCCCCGACAGATTCTGACCCGTTCCTGAACTCCTCCACCGCAGGAGAGCGAACACGAAGTCCACGAACCCCAGGAGCTCCACGACCCCGACCCATCAGAACCAGTGACATCTCCATCAGAACCAGTGAGAGCTCCATCAGAACCAGTCAGCGGATCAGACCGGATCTGAGCGCGTAAAGGAAATAAACAAGAACAAAAATGAGATACGATACCCTCATATCACGATACTGATACAATATTATTGCGATACTTCAAGACATATGGTGAAAGATTAACAAAACATTTCCTGTTGATTAAAATGCTAAATTTGATATTACATGGTGGGTGTAAATGAATATTCTTGGACTCAGTGCTGGAAACCCAAAGCACAGGACAATAGAGAGACCAGAATAACAATATTCATGATTCTGAAGCTGAAAATACAGAATTATTTTAGACGAATATGTTTGCACTCTGTCACTGACTAGATATATTTAAAATAATGTCGGACACTTTTTACTGGTAACATCAGACATTTGGCATTATCAGTAGCTGCGTTTACATGGACCCTTTTCATCGGATTGACGGCTCTATCGGACTAAAATACTTTCATGTAAACACCTTAATCGATCTGATTGAGATCGATCCGATAGAAAGGAGTGGTTAATTCCTTTTGTAATCCGATCGAGAGAACATGTAAACACTTTATCGGATTGAAAACCGAAACTGAAAGGATTGCGCATGTGCAATGACGCTGAAATAGCGTAATGATGTATGACGCACGGAACGAGCTGTTCTTCCCATAGATATCCATAGTAAAGGCTAGATGTCTTACGGCGGAGCCTCTATCGTCATCACCGTCGGCCATCTTGTCACAGGCAAGCTTTCTGACGGGCTCTGTGGTACCTGATGTAAGATGAGTGATCAGCACGAACACAAATAGTCTTATCTCGTTGAAATCTTGACGGATTTACAAACGGTTTGGTTTCTTACAAACGTTATTAACGTGGCTATAATTCTGGATGATTATTTATTTATACACTTATTATTCATAAGTATACAGTGTGATAACTACATCTCTGACGTTTATAACAAACCAAACCGTTTGAAAATCGGTAGAAAATTGAGCAAGTTATGGTTATTTAAAAAGTGCATGCACCATTAAAACACAATGTTACGAGTGAGCGAGCTGCCTGTGACAAGATGGCCGCCAGGTGCGGACGTCAACCTCCATTGGCCAGCAGCGCAGACGAGACATCTAGCCTTTATTATGGATATCTATGGTTCTT
>JAVALU010001332.1:417500-435000 GCA_030770095.1 Gila robusta
TTCTTTTAAAAACATTATAAAATCTTACCGATCCAAAACTTTTGACTGGTAGCGTATATTATATTAAGGCTGTAAGTTAATAACATAAAAAAGTACCATGGAATTAACACTTTGGAGGAAATGCTTCCATCCATTTCTGTAGTATACCATGAAAATATCGTGCAACATGAATACAGGCAGCAATGATGTATATCTACATAAATATACATACATATACATGTATATAGTGTGGTAAGAATGAGTGCAGTAATAGTGTGGTAATGGTGTGGTAATAGTGTGGTAAAGGTGTGATAATAGTGTGGTAAAGGTGTGGAAAGAATGAGTGCAGTAATAGTGTGGTAATGGTGTGATAGTGTGGTAAAGGTGTGGAAAGAATGAGTGCAGTAATAGTGTGGTAATGGTGTGGTAATAGTGTGGTAAAGGTGTGATAATAGTGTGGTAAAGGTGTGGAAAGAATGAGTGCAGTAATAGTGTGGTAAAGGTGTGGTAATAGTGTGGTAAAAGTGAAGTACCCGTTGAGCTCCAGCTGTTCTAATGGAGAAAGTGTTGATGAGTGACGCGTCCTGACGCGCGTGACCCAGCGCGCTCCATATTCCAGCAGCTCGCGCGTCGCTCATTAACAATCATCTCCATCATTAATAACTGTCAGTCGTATTCAGATCCTGAGTCCTGAAAAAGTTTCTCCGTCACACAAACATCCGTGAAGAAACCAAGCGCTCGGATAGAAACAGAACGAGTGCGCGCGGCGCGCCACCTGAGAGAGAGAGTGTGTGTGTGTGTGTGTGTGAGAGAGAGAAAGAGAGAGAGAGAGTGTGTGTGTGTGTGTGTGTGAGAGAGAGAGAGAGAGAGAGAGAGAGAGAGAGAGAGAGAGTGTGTGTGTGTGTGTGTGTGTGTGTGTGTGTGTGTTAAAAGACTGTGGTATCAAATGTTCACACATGTTCTAATTTGTTACACTGTTTATTTAAATTTAAGTTACACTGCCGGTCAAAAGTTTTGGATCAGTAAGATTTTTAATGTTTTTAAAAGAAGTATCTTCGCTCACCGAGGCTGCATTTATTTTATAAAAAAAAAACAAAAAAAAATTAAAAAAAAACTGTAATATTGTGAAATATTATATTATGTATAATATTATGTAAATCAGCTGTTTTCTATGTGAATATATAGTAGAGTGTCACATGATCCTTCAGAAATCAGTATAATATGATGATTTGATGCTCAAGAAACATTCATTATTATTATCAATGTTGAAAACAGTTTACAATTTTTATTTCAGGATTCTTTGATGAATAGAAAGTTGAAAAGAACAGCATTTATCTGAAATAGAATCTTTTGTAACATTATAAATGTCTTTACTGTCACTTTTGATCAATTTAATGCATCCTTGCTGAATAAAGGTATTCATTTCTTAAAGTTCTTTCCCCAAATTAAAAACAAAAAATTCTTACTGACCCAACACATTTGATTTTGAACGGTAGCATAATGTTGCAAAATATTCTATTTCAGATAAATGCTGTTCTTTTGAACTTTCTATTCATCAAAGTCCTGAAATAAAATGTTTTACAAAACTTTTTTCAACATAATAATCATAAATGTGTCTTGAGCATCAAATCATCATATTATACTGATTTCTGAAGGATCATGTGACACTGAAGACTGGAGTAATGATGCTGAAAATTCACAGGAATAAATTACATTTTAAAATATATTCAAATAGAAATCGTCAACGAGTGGATCTCTGAGTGAGTGAGTGGAGGCGGGGCTCATTTGCATATTCATAGAACCGCGTATACTAAATGAGGCAAGGGTGTCGAGTTACATTCAAGATATTTTGAGGGCATGAAGATTTTTTTTTTAATGTTTAAATGTCATTTTGGTGATCAAAGATGAGTGTTAAGGGATAAAATGATTGTCTACAGCGGGACTTTCAGTATCAGCGTTTCACAGATTTTTTCCCTGAAGAGTTTCAAAGGTTTCAGGAGATCTGAGGATTCCAGCATGACAGCAGGTTTAATTAAACAGGATCTTTTATAGATTATCTCCAGCTCACCTCAGGAGGAGGAATAACTTCTCGTCTTTCAATATGTCCCTCGTGTTTTTACTGTTCCTGTCAACCAATAAGACGCCAGGGTTTGTTTTGGGGCTGAAACAACAGTCATCAATCTTTCATTTCACTTTGATTTGAGCTGTAGTTAATGTTTAACAGGAATGTTTCAGGACAAAAGATGTTGGTTCAGGAACGCTTCAGTTCAGAGGAGTTCACTGAATTAAACTGCAATAATGATGCGTTTCTGTCTCGTTTTCCAGCACAAATATCAAAACATTCTTAAATCAAGAACATTTACTGGAGAAGCGAAATATTAAGTCGTGTTTACTGATAAAATTGCTCAAAATAAAGTGAGTTTGTGCTTAAAACAAGAACAAATATCACCAATGGCGTCAGAAAAATAATCTTAATTCAAATGGAAAACAATATTTTTGGCAGATATTTGTTAAATAATAATAGTTTTGGCAAATCATTATCAAGTTGTCTTTGTACATACAAAATGTGTTCTTTGTCTGCTCAAATAAAGGTGAACAACATATTCAGGTCAATCAAAATGTTTTCACATTTTTTCTTTTTAATAACCAGTAAAGTACAAAACATAAATCAGTGCTTGTGAAGGACATTCAATATGGAGAAGCGACAGGCATTAAAGAGAAAGATCTGCAACACACTCGATAATGATGATGAGTTTCACTCAGCCGGAACTTTGAAGACAATCTTGACATGTTTATAGTTGTTTAGTGAATGAGGCACACACATCTGAAGGAGGGTTGTATCGTAACACACCTGGAATGTACCTGTGCAGAGTCTGTTAATCAGGAGCACCATTACGAGACGGCAGAAGAAGTTCCTGACAGGAGAGGAGATCACTCACAGAAAACTTAGGTAAAGTTGGTCTTATATTCGCACATTCGCGGACTTCCGCGTTCAATAACTCGTGAACTAAACGTTGTTACTACACAAATAACCTCTAACACATAACTACACATATAACACCAGCAGCTACAACCTAATTTTCCTCAATACGAGTTTTCCTTCGCAGTGGACAAAATACATTGATCTCTATGCGCAGCTGCTGAAGGGACCGTCTGCAAAGTGTAAAACCGAAGGAAAGCTCGTTTTGAGGAAAATTTAAATATTAAAACAATGTTATTTGTGTATTAACAATATTCAGCTCACGAGATATTGAACGCGGAAGTCCGCGAATGTGCGAATTCATGTGACGTACATTCAGGTTCAACCCGAGACCCTTCAGTCTTCGCCTTTTATTCCCCTATCACGTATTTTAGTAATCACTCTAAACTATCATTCAAAGATTAAACACTCAAAATACCTCCTGTGAAAACCGTTTTGAAATTGCGTTGCTACTTTAAAACCTTCCAGCTGGCTCCTCCCCCTAGTGGGCGGAGTCATGTTTGCACTATTTTATAATCAAACTTGACAAAAACACATTGTTAGAAAGGTCTGTTCTATATTTGGCATCTGTTTTGTAATAGAATTGATATTAATTTATGACAGGAGAACGCATAAAAAAAACAAATTTTTTTTATATTAACTTCGCAAATTCGAAACAACTTGGCTAGACATATGGCTTTGATTTTCAACTAATTTTATAGTATTTTTTTATATATAAATACTACAGTACATTTGCTTTACAGTAAACTTGAACTTCTAGAACTTTTTTCGCTTCTGTAATCTTTTAAAAAGAGACCAACCTTATTTTAAGTTTTTTAAAGGATAAATTAACTTCAGAATTTAAATTTCCTGATAATTTACTCTCCTCCACGTCATCCAAGATGTTCATGTCTTTCTTTTTTCAGTTGAAAAGAAATTCAGGTTTTTGAGGAAAACATTCCAGGATTTTTCTCCATATAGTGACTTCACCCTGATCACGTAATGTGTGTCGCATCATAGCTCGTGCAAGACCAGCATTAGTGATTATAAAGTATATAAATGTTTATTTCTTTATTAAATGTCCGCTGGTTTGTGTAGATCAGACTCTTATTCCTCGGCTGGATCGTGTCGAGACTTTGAAGCTGCACTGAAACTCACATTTGGACCTTCGACCCGTTGGACTCCATTGAAGTCACTATATGGAGAAAATCCTGGAGTGTTTTCCTCAAAAACCTTCATTTCTTTTCCACTGAAGAAAGAAAGACATGAATATCTCGGATTTCGTGGAGGAGAGTAAATAATCAGGGAATTTAAATTCTGATGTGAACTACTCCTTTAAATTATAGTGCATTTTCATGTCTACGCTCATCAAAAGGGGGGGGGGGGTGACAGATACAAGTTAAAACACCTCTACGTTTATCGCGAGCACAATAAACGCTAAGCCTGTTATTTGCTGTGTGTGATCCGCTGGAGACACGTCTGTCTGAAGGCCTGTGTGTCTCTCATCTCCAGCACACAGTCTCTCACGAGCTCGGAGAACAGCGAAGGCCAGATCTTCTGCAGTGCTTCTCCCTTCACACTGTGACTCGAGGCCCGGTGGATCAGACCTCGCAGATACTGATGAACCATCGCTGAGCGCTGGGAAACATCCCCCTCCTCCTGAGACACACACAACAGGGCATGACAAACATTTTTACATTACAAAAGTTGATACATGTCACATATTTTCCCTTTAAAGGCGCAGTGTGTGATTTTTAGCGCAGGGCTCTCAAGTGTCACGCACAGTCACTCATTTCGGTCTTTTGTCACGCACTACCGCCACACACTGTATTTCTCACGCGGAAAAAACTATTTATAATATATTTAATATGCCGCAGCGCCCAAAATGTCTCTGGCCGCGCCGCTCTCACTGTGGAGCCGGCAGGAATCAAGCGCGTCTCCCCTGGAGTTCTTACTCGAGCCCGCCACTTATCAGCCAATCAAAAAAAAGAAAGGGGCTACACAATAGCCAATCAGAAAATAGCACTATTGTATCTGGGTAAGATTTAACGCAGCAACCAATGAAAAAAAAGCATATCCTGGAATTGTTCACGTGATTCTGCTACAACAGCTTCCGAAAGTTTCGTTCCCTCACAGAGGAAACCACTGGAGCTCCGAGCATCACAGCTCAGAGTAACTCATGATCTCCTGTTTTAATGTTACAACAAATTCACAACTTGTTTGACACAAACAAAGACAACTTGACTGCTGTTAGAGAATGTTTCCCAGATAATAAGCATCAGTTTTTCATGAGTGTCTGTAACTTAGCCAACAGTTTTACAGCCTGTTCACTGACAACACCTGCTCAGAACTAGTAGTCTAGGCCTAGTCATATTTCAGTTACCACACGATGACTGACATATTGTCATGAAACACCCCCGTTCCCACGACCCGTCCAACCTTTTGTGTCATGTTCATATCATATTTTTCTTTCAGCATAGATTTTACAATGTTTTACAATGTTGGTCTCACCTCAGGGCAGTCGGATATTTAAATTAAAAAATATATATGTATATATATAATATAATAATAATTTTAAAAAAAATTATATATATATATATATATATATATATATATATAATAAAATAAATAAAACGTAATACAATTATTTAAAAAAAAAATATTTATATATATTTATATATATATATATATAAATGAAATGCAATGTTTTCCACTGTTGGCCTCACCTCAGGGCCGTCGGACACTCGGCTGGGGTAGTTGAAGAGCGCTCGGCTCAAACCGTCTCCCGCATGTTTGCCGTTGTCCTTCAGTTCCTCTGGACTCTGACCGATTCTCCGACCGCGACCGTCCAGCAGGAACTGCAGCTGACGCTTCCTACAGACACACAGACACACCAGTGGCGGGAACAATACATGTTTTGAATGATCAGTAGGAGTATAGTTTTACTTAAGTCAAGTCAAGTCAAATATATTTATATAGCGCTTTTCACAATACAGATTGTATCAAAGCTGCTTCACAGTATCATTCAAAATAACTTAACAATGTTTGTTTATTACTGGAAAAAAAGACATCCAAGTTTGGTAGGGCTGATCAATGGTATGATTGGTTAATTAATTTGAATATCCCCAACTGAGCAAGCCAAAGGCAACAGTGGCAAGGAACCGAAAAACTCCATCCAGTGACCTAATGGTGTCCTAACACCCCATCAGATGACCCAATGGAGAAAAAAAACCTTGGGAGAACCCAGGCTCAGTCGGGGGCCAGTTCTCCTCTGGCGTTTATGAACTAGAGGCCGAATTTACAGTAACTGTAGGATAAAAAATTTATATGAATGCCTGGCTAAATAGATGCGTCTTCAGTCTAGTTTTAAACTGGGAGAGTGAGTCTGAGCTACGAACAATATCAGGAAGGCTATTCCAGAGCTTCGGAGCTAAATGTGAAAATGCTCTGCCTCCTTTGGTGGATCTGGATATCCTAGGAATGACCAGAAGCCTCGAATCTAGTGATCTTAAAGAGCGCGATGGATTGTAAGGCGATAGAAGATCCGTTAAATAGACTGGAGCTAAACCATTTAGAGCTTTATAAGTCAAAAGCAATACCTTGTATTTAATACGGAACTTTATAGGTAACCAATGAAGTGATGATAAAATCGGTGTTATATGATCATATTTTCTTGATCTAGTAAGAACTCTAGCGGCTGCATTTTGGACTAACTGTAGCTTGTTTATTGAAGATGCAGGACAACCAGCTAATAAAGCATTACAGTAATCTAGTCTCGAGGTCATGAATGCATGAACTAACTTTTCTGCATCAGAGACTGATAGCATATTACGTAGCTTAGCAATGTTTCTAAGGTGGAAAAAGGCAGTTTTTGTAACATATGAAATATGCTTTTCAAAAGACAGGTTGCAGTCTAATGTAACACCCAGGTCTTTCACTGTAGCGGATAAAGTAACAGGGCATCCTACTATGTTAAAGTCGTGCTGTGAAAGGTTTTGTGGACGGTTTTTAGAACCGATAAGTATTACCTCTGTCTTGTCTGGATTTAATGAAAGAAAATTACGCGTCATCCAATCTTTTATATCTTTAACACAATCTGTCAATTTGGATAATTTAGCGTATTCATCTGGCCGTGATGAAATATATATTTGAGTGTCATCAGCATAACAATGGAAACTAATTCCATGTTTCCTTAGAATATTACCAAGTGGCAGCATATATATTGAGAATAATAAAGGGCCTAACACAGATCCCTGCGGCACTCCATAGTTTGCCGAAGTTATAATCGATTTTTCTCCATTTAAGTACACGAAATGGTAGCGGTCGGATAAGTATGACCTGAACCAGCTTAATGCTTGTCCTTGAACACCAGTGTAATTTTGTAGTCGATCTAAGAGTATTGTGTGATCTATAGTATCGAACGCAGCACTAAGATCAAGTAAAACTAGTACTGAGATACAGCCTTGGTCCGAAGCTAAAAGTAAATCATTTGTGATTCTAACAAGCGCAGTTTCAGTGCTATGATGTGGCCTGAATCCAGACTGAAACTTTTCATAGATGTCGTTTTCTTGCAAGAAAGAGCCGAGTTGAGCGGACACAACTTTTTCTAAAATTTTTGACATAAATGGAAGATTCGAAATGGGTCTGTAATTTGCTAGGTTATTTGGATCTAATTGTGGTTTCTTAATAAGAGGTTTTATAACTGCCAGCTTGAACGGTCTTGGAACATGACCTAAAGATAAAGATGAGTTAATAATATTGAGAAGAGGCTCTTCCACTACAGGTAACACTTCTTTCAGTAGTTCAGTTGGTATAGGATCTAATAAACATGTTGTTGTTTTAGATGAAGTGATAAGTTTATTTAACTCTTTTTGTTCTATGGTTGTAAAGCATTGTAATTGTTCTTGCGGGGTGATAATTGCGGCTGAATTATAAGGCGCGAGCAAAGATCGAACGTTTACGATTTTGATTCTGATGCTTTCAATTTTCTCGGTGAAGAAGTTCATGAAATCATTACTACTAAACTGTAATAAGGTATTTTGTTCAGACGACGTCTGTTTATTTGTTAGTCTAGCCACGGTATTAAATAAAAACCTTGGATTATTTCGGTTGTTTTCTATTAATTTGCTGAGGTGCTCAGCCCTGGCCGTTTTAAGTGCCTTTTTATAAAGTGACATACTGTCTTTCCACGCGATTCTAAAGACCTCTAAATTAGTTTTTTTCCATTTACGCTCTAAATTACGGGTTTCTCTCTTTAAAACATACGTAGTATTATTGTACCATGGTGCTATACTTTTTTCTCTGACCTTTTTTAATCTAATGGGTGCAACAATATCCAATGTTCTAGAGAGAATGGTGCTCATAGTGCTAGTTAGTTCGTCTAGTTCATCTGTTTGTTTGGGTTCAGGCAGCAGCTGAGACAGATCAGATAAGCTATTTGAGAAATGATCTATGGTGGATGGACGAATTGTTCTACCTGGTCGATAACGTGGCGCAGCATGACATATCACAGCAGTGCGTAATATGCAAGTTACCAAGCAGTGGTCAGTGACATCATCACTTTGTGGAATGATATCTATATCGGTTGGATCGGTTCCATATGATAAAATTAAATCGAGTGTATGATTAAGACGATGAGTTGGTCCGGTGACGTTTTGCTTGACCCCGAAGGAGTTTAATAAATCTGTAAACGCAGCCCCTAACACATCATTTAAATTATCTACGTGTATGTTAAAATCTCCAACAATTAATGCTTTATCGACGTTGACCAAAAGATCTGATAGAAAGTCAGCAAACTCTTTTAGGAAATTGGCGTAAGGCCCTGGAGGTCTATATACGGTAGCCAATGCTAGAGATAATAGGGATTTTTTTCTTACATCTAAGAGCGTAACATTTAGCACAAGCACTTCAAACGAATTAAACCTATGACGAGTTTTCTGAGTGACATTAAGGATATCCCTGTAGATTGTTGCAACACCGCCGCCACGACCGATCAGACGGGGCTCATGCTTATAACAGTATCCTGGCGGAGTAGACTCATTTAGACCGAAATAATCATTTGGTTTGAGCCAGGTTTCAGTAAGGCACAGAACATCGAAATTATTATCTGTGACCATTTCATTTACAATAACCGCCTTAGATGTGAGCGATCTAATGTTTAGAAGACCTAGCTTTAGAAATTGTTTTTGTTCACTAATAGCGAGATTTTTTGTTTTAATAACAATTAGATTTTTTCTAGATCCCGCAGTAGATTTATTATTTGATCTTAGTGAACGAGGAATAGACACAGTTTCTATGCAATGTACTACACTAGTATTAATATCAATTAAATTGGTGCAGTAGAGACTGTGGTTTGGATTTTTGGTTACTAGTCAAATGGTATTTAACATCTTGGAGATGTTATCCGACAGAAGATCTGCCCCGATTCTACTTGGGTGTAAGCCATCAGCGCAGAAGAGCCTTGGTCGCTCCCAAAACAGATTCCAATTATTTACAAAAATCAGTTTCTGCTCACAGCACCATGACAATAACCATTCATTTAGCGCGAATAATCTACTGAACTTTTCATGCCCTCGTCGGTACGTAGGAAGCGGTCCAGACACAATAATCGATGTTTCAGGCGATGTGCTGCGTACCGTATCGATAAGGCTCCTGAAGTCTTTCTTCAGAACCTCCGTCTGTCGCAGCCTAATGTCGTTAGCTCCCACGTGCAGCACAACAGCTCCGACGCGCTCGTCACCGTTCAAAATCTCAGTTACCCGCGCAGTGATATCGAGAACACGAGCACCAGGAAAGCAGTGACTGTGCACCTTACTTTTACCTAACGTAGCGTGGACGTGTCGGACGGTGGAATCGCCGATGATCACAGCATCACGTTCCGTTTCGCGAAGAGGAGAGAAGCGGTTCTGAGTTGAGATCTCGAAAACCGGGAGGGGCGAAAAGATTCTTGTCCTGGCTCGCGGCTTCCGCGGAACCACCCAGGCTTCGTGGTGGTGTGTTGGAGCCGGAGTGAATGAAATCATGGCTGATCGTGACCTGGACGCTCGGGACCAATGCTGAGAAACGCACGGAGTAGACGAGGTCAGCGTCAGCGGGTTACTAACGTTAATCACTGATCCGTGTGCATCAGCGCGTGATGTTTCAAGAGCTAAACGCCGGTCTCTCAGCTCAGCTTGTCTCTCTAGAAGGTCACGGATCTGCTTTTCTACAGCTTCTAATTCAGACTGCACCGCGAGCAATTCAGATTCAGATTTGTTCTCATCTGCACCAAAAGGTAGATAACATACACCTGATATATTCGCCATTTTAACAGATGGACAGTAAGTTAGCAATGATGCAACCAGTGATGCTATTATTATTTATACTAATTTATGACTCAAGTCTTGGGTAAAAACCGTCTTTTTAGTGGTATGGGTGTAATGTAGACGCACGATAGACGGGAAAAAAAACAAACTCACAGCAGGCAACGAGGCTGACAAAAGCAGTCGATCGCAGGGCGAACAGCAGTGAAGCGGTGACTCGCTCTACGACCAACAACCAATGTTTAAACCGTATTTGCGCAAACAAACAAACGCAAACAAACAAACTCACAGCGGGCAACGAGGCTGACAAAAGCAGTCGATCGCAGGGCGAACAGCAGTGAAGCGGTGTCTCGCTCTACGACCAACAACCAATGTTCAAACCGTATTTGCGCAAACAAACAAACGCAAACAAACAAACTCACAGCGGGCAACGAGGCTGACAAAAGCAGTCGATCGCAGGGCGAACAGCAGTGAAGCGGTGTCTCGCTCTACGACCAACAACCAATGTTCAAACCGTATTTGCGGTTCCAGCCGTATAATGGCTTGAGACGCGTCTGGCCAACAGTCCGAGTTGTAATTATGAGTTAAATGATGGTTCAGAACAGAATAAAGAGCGAAATACGGAAAAACAGAAGGAAATACGAAGCTAATACGAGGCTTAGACAGCCACGACGCAAACAAACTCACAGCTCACAGCAGGCAGCGAGGCGGACAAGAGCAATCGAGCAATTTTTAGGAAGTCCATGCTGAAATTAACATAAAATAATAACATTTTTAAATAAAGAACATTTATATAATTAAAATAAATTAAATATATATATACTAAAATTAAAATAAATAAATAAAATAAAAATATTAATTATTCATAATTTCCATGACTTTTCCAGGGGCCAGATGCATTAACACTTTGTTAAACAATTTGTCTTAAGAACAACTTTGACAAACTAGCAGTTTGACAAGGATTAATCAGTCTTATTTTTCAGATTTACCTTTTTATGTAACTTACTGAAAAAAAAAAGGTTATGACCAGCCTTGAGGGGAAAAAAAAGACGACTAATTAATATGATGCATTCGCATAAGTTTAAAATTTAAAATGAGGCCTCCATATATATTCCGGTTTACCATAACTGTGAGAATCCTGGTTCTTGAAAAACAACAACAGTTGTTAAGGAGGTGAATTAAAATAAGAACGATCTTGATTATTATTATTGTTTGCTTATTTTAATGATGGTTTTGTCTTTTTAAAATAATTTAAGAGGTTATCTGATCTAGGACCTTCTGAGTCTGGACTGGTTCTACAGTGCTGGCGTGTCTCAGGTGCTCAAGGGAGCAGCAGACGGCTGAAAAGAATTTGCTGAACAGCACAAGAAGAAGCTGTTTAATACTGTAAATCCTGGAGTGCTCAAATAATCCTGGACACACACACACACACACACACACACACAGCACTTGAAGGATGGCAGCTGCCTTGTACATGCACTGGCCTGTCACACACACAGGTATTTTACAGGCAGTTCACTCTTCAAAATAAAGTCTTTACATTTCTTACAGACAACAACCAGTCTGGTTTCAGAAGCGTAAATCAACTGAGACGCCCCTGCTCTCGTTTATTGAGGACTCGAGCAGCTTCCAAATCAGAAACATGGTTTATCCCATTACTGGTTTATCATCTAGATACTGGAGTGCCTCAGGGCTCAGTGCTGGGACCGCTTCTCTTCTCCATCTACATGTCATCACTAGGATCTGTCATTCAGAAACATGGTTTCCCCATCACTGTTATCATCTAGATACTGGAGTGCCTCAGGGCTCAGTGCTGGGACCGCTTCTATTCTCCATCTACATGTCATCACTAGTGTCTGTCATTCAGAAACATGGTTTTTCCCATCACTGTTATCATCTAGCTACTGGAGTGCCTCAGGGCTCAGTGCTGGGACCGCTTCTATTCTCCATCTACATGACATCACTAGGATCTGTCATTCAGAAACATGGTTTTTCCCATCACTGTTATCATCTAGATACTGGAGTGCCTCAGGGCTCAGTGCTGGGACCGCTTCTATTCTCCATCTACATGTCATCACTAGTGTCTGTCATTCAGAAACATGGTTTTTCCCATCACTGTTATCATCTAGATACTGGAGTGCCTCAGTGCTCAGTGCTGGGACCGCTTCTATTCTCCATCTACATGACATCACTAGTGTCTGTTATTCAGAAACATGGTTTATCCCATCACTGTTATCATCTAGCTACTGGAGTGCCTCAGGGCTCAGTGCTGGGACCACTTCTATTCTCCATCTACATGTCATCACTAGTGTCTGTCATTCAGAAACATGTTTTTTCCCATCACTGTTATCATCTAGCTACTGGAGTGCCTCAGGGCTCAGTGCTGGGACCACTTCTATTCTCCATCTACATGACATCACTAGGATCTGTCATTCAGAAACATGGTTTTTCCCATCACTGTTATCATCTAGATACTGGAGTGCCTCAGGGCTCAGTGCTGGGACCACTTCTATTCTCCATCTACATGACATCACTAGGATCTGTCATTCAGAAACATGTTTTTTTCCCATCACTGTTATCATCTAGCTACTGGAGTGCCTCAGGGCTCAGTGCTGGGACCACTTCTATTCTCCATCTACATGACATCACTAGGATCTGTCATTCAGAAACATGGTTTTTCCCATCACTGTTATCATCTAGATACTGGAGTGCCTCAGAGCTCAGTGCTGGGACCGCTTCTATTCTCCATCTACATGTCATCACTAGTGTCTGTCATTCAGAAACATGGTTTTTCCCATCACTGTTATCATCTAGATACTGGAGTGCCTCAGGGCTCAGTGCTGGGACCGCTTCTCTTCTCCATCTACATGACATCACTAGTGTCTGTCATTCAGAAAGATTGTTTTTCCCATCACTGTTATCATCTAGCTACTGGAGTGCCTCAGGGCTCAGTGCTGGGACCGCTTCTATTCTCCATCTACATGTCATCACTAGTGTCTGTCATTCAGAAACATGGTTTTTCCCATCACTGTTATCATCTAGCTACTGGAGTGCCTCAGGGCTCAGTGCTGGGACCGCTTCTCCTCTCCATCTACATGTCATCACTGGGATCTGTCATTCAGAAACATGTTTTTTCCCATCACTGTTATCATCTAGCTACTGGAGTGCCTCAGGGCTCAGTGCTGGGACCGCTTTTATTCTCCATCTACATGTCATCACTAGGATCTGTCATTCAGAAACATGGTTTTTCCCATCACTGTTATGCTGACGACACACAACTCTACCTCTCATTCCAGCCGAATGATCCGACGGGAGCTGCTCACATCTCAGCCTGACTGACATTTCTTGCTGGATGAAGGACCATCACCTTCAACTCAACCTTGTGAAGACAGAACTGCTCGTGTTCTCAGCCAACCCAACACTTCATCACAACTTCTCAGCTAGGTTTGTCAACCATAAGTCCATCCAGGACAGCCAGGAACCTTGAAGTTTTGATTGATGATCAGTTGAACTTCACAGACCACATTGCTAGAACTGCCGGTCCTGCAGATTTGCCTTATGCAACACCAGGAGGATCAGGTCCATCCCATCGGAGCTGCACAACTGCTTCTCTAAGCTCTTGTTCTCTCCAGGCGGGACTATTGTAATGCTCTCTCCTTCCAGCATCACTGTCAAACCTCTGCAAATGGTCCAGATGCTGCAGCAAGAGTGTGTTTATCGAGCCGAAGAGACGCACGTCACTCTCCTCATAAACCTGCACTGGTTGCCAATCAGATTCAAGACACATGATGTTTTCCTACAGATCAAACACTGGCTCTGCTCCCTTATACCTAAACTCACTACTTCAGATCTACAGTCAAACCAAAATTGATTCAGACATTTCTCACATTATCACAGTCTATTCGCTATCGTTTAGAAAATGGTAATTTTTGGTTTGACTGTATGTGTCTCCAGAAGCTTGAAGTTGTTACATCATCCCAAAGAGACAAAGAATCACTTTCACGTATAAAGCACTATAGAAATAAAGCTGCCACACACCTGGACTCCTCCAGCAGCAGAAGCAAGCGACAGCGTGGCGTTTCGGTCGCAGCGACGTGACCAAGAGCCCCGAACATCAACTCGGAGGCCGTGATGTCATTCATAGTCACCTAAAACACAGATATATCATCACACACACACACTCGTCATACACAGCAGTGAGTGACGCTGGCGGAGCTGCTCGGACCTCCGTGCCGTTGATCTTCTGCAGGTTGAGATGCTGAAGTCTGTAGATGAGGAAAGATCTCCAGAGCGTCAGTCGCACCACAGGATTGCCCTCCGGATGGACGGTGATCTGATCGAGACGCCGGATCTGAGCCAGAGCCGCCAGCTGAGGAAGATGAGTGATGCTCGTCTCCATGAACATCAGGTGCTGCGGTGGAAACAGCATCATTACAGGTGCATGTTAAAGAGGTCATGACAGCAAAACCAAAATATCCTTGATATATATACATTTAAAGGTGCAGTGTGTGATTTTTAGCGACATCTAGTGGTGAGGTTGTGAGGATTGCACCCAACAGAAGTTACGGTGGCCGACAGGAAGTGATGACGTCGTCTGAGACAGCAGAGAGTAGCCAGTTAAACAATGAGGTTTCTTTACAAAGATAAATTAAGAAATTAGATTTACTTAATTATTCAGGAAAACAATATGTTATTGTGAATATTATTGTTACTTGTTCATCATTGTGTCAGTGTTTTATTCGCTGACTTTAGCAGCTTCTTTGCACGAAGAACAACATAGTGACGAAACGCGTTTGTCCGTTTAGAGCCACCGTAGAAACATGTCGATGTAAGGGGACCTGCGGTGTGTGTAGAGAGAAACGGCTCATTCTGAGGTAATAAAAACATAACGGTTCATTATGTAAGAGGTCTTTATACACCACTGAAAACATAGTTATGTATGTGATATTGCATTTCTGTCAACAGATCCTCCTAAATATTACACAATGCCCATTTAAGAGGTTTCTCTACTATAAAAACATACTGGAAGTTTCACACCTCAAAGTTTCAGTTTAAAGAGGCCATGTTATGCTCCAAGTCTTGATGTTGTTTTCAGGCTCTACTAGAACAGGTTTTCCTGCTTGAATGTTGATTATTTTCCTCATATTCTCCATTGTTGCGGCTCCTCTCTTCCCAGTCTGTCAGTAACGCTCTGTTTACTTCCTGTCTCTATGAAGCCCCTCCTTCTGAAAAGCACACTGTGCTCTGATTGGTCGGGTGGATCAGTGTGTTGTGATTGGTCGAGTGCTTCGAGTGTGTTTGGGAAATGTCCCGCCCCTTACCATAACCGCCAGTTTAACACACTACTAACTAACTCAACCAGGCCCCGCCCCTTTATTCTGCGTATGAATTATTATAATGAGGAATATTGTGACGTGTTCGTTCCCGGAAGAAACTCAAGATACAATGGAGGCGCTTCAGGAGTTCAGAAACACTGACACTGATATAGAGAAGAACTGGAGCTTTTTCATGCGCAAACAGCAACACTACACACTGAAGAAAGATTAACATGGAGGATAAAAAAATCATTAAAGTTCCTCTTTAAAATACAAGTTTTTGTTTTCCACCCTTCTGAAATGCCAGGATTTGAATTCAGCTAATTTGTGATGTGGTAATTTTGTGGTAATGTACACACCCCATAACATGCATATGTAAATCTACACCTCCAAAACTGTGCATTTCTATCTAAAAGAACAAACATTTAGAAATGCATGACTGAACACAAATGTTTTGCGAGAGAATGCAAAGTTTCTTGGGGAAAAGCAAAAAAGTTTGAATGAAATGAGATGGGAAGAAAAATTATATTTCAATGCAATTTTGCATTTCCCCAAGAAACTTTGTGCTTGTTTGTTTACAAAAGCACTGAAATACAGTTTTTATACCACCTCAAGTTATTTCCATCACTTTTTGAAAGCGAATGCAAAGTTTCTCAGGGAAATGCAAAAGTTTGAATGACATGATATTTCAATGATTTTGCATTCCCAGAAAATTTGGATTAAACCACTCAATTCATAGGGATTATTTCTACGATCTCTTTATGAACTTTTTGAAGCGTCAAAGAAGTGGTAGTTGAGTAGCTGTCAACAGAGGGACAGAAATGTCTCAGATTTCATCAAAAAGATATACATTTGTGTTCTGAAGATGAAAGAATGTCTTACGGGTTTGGAATGATTAATAAACATATTTGGGTGAACTATCCATTTAATGATTCTCAACATGCTGCCAGTTCTTTTAAATATCTTGCATTGGAAACTATAGCGATGTGGAGTATTGACATTGACAAATGTCATCGTTGACATATTGGTTGCATTGGTTCATCTGCAATAAACTTCACAAATAAAGCTCCAGAAACATGATATGAAGATCTGAAAATGCATTTCATGACCCGTTGTGTACAACCAAAATGTATTCAGACTCCTTCAACATTTCTCACATTATCACAGTTTATTCGCTATAGTTTAGAAAATGGTAATAAAATATGAGCAGAACTCAGTTGATATTTGACTGGTTTTGTCCGTCCTTCTGTTAGACTCTCACACATGAATTATGTTGAATATCTGTCAGCTGTTAAATTTAACTACACAATTAGATAATACCAGTTTAGCTCAACCAATCACCAAGCAATGCTTCATGTTGTTCAGTCTGTGCTGTAAAAAGGTGCATTAGCAATTAAAGAAAAAACACTTCAGCAAAACATGATCAGCTCGAAGTGTCCCAATCATTTTTGGTCCCAAATTTTACTGGTAGTCACTGTATGAAGAATTATTGGGTATAATATGTCAGTTTATTTTATTTTGCATAAATGAACTATAGAGTCCTGCACACACTAGTAAAAAAATATACCGTAGTCTGAATAATTTTAGCTTTGAGTGTATATATAAGGGTCTGATCCTCACCGTGAGGTTTGGGAATTTGAGGCGGATGCGCAGGAATGTGGGGATGATGGAGTCGAAGTGTATGTATCTGAAGGAGACGGTGGTGACACTCGAGGCCGTCTGGACCCCCCAGCATCGCTCCAGCGTCTCCAGGGCCCCGGGGCCGAACAGACGCAGTGTTTCACCCTCCAGCTCCGCCAGGTGGCGCTCCGACATCGACAGGCTCTGAACGCCGGGACCGTCCTGAAACCTGGAGACGCCACACAGAAAACCATCATGCAGGAGTTTCGGTTTCGAGTCTCCGGCCTTGTTCACACTCAGGGTATGTTTACACGACAACGATACGC
>JAVALU010001332.1:442500-455000 GCA_030770095.1 Gila robusta
ATATTAAGAATCTAAAAATTAAGGAAAATTAAGAATCTAAAAAAAGATCACGTATACTAAATAAAATTAAATTATAAAAACGCAAAAGTAGAGTGAATAAATGTAAGTAAAACATTAAAAAGGGAAAATGAAAATAAATAATGAATAAATAAAATATAAAAAGAATATAATTAAAATCTAAAAATTACTTTACACATACTACAACGAATTAAATTATAAAAATGTAAACAAACTATTTAAAAGATTCAAGTCAAAATAAAACACTAATTGAATCATAAATAATAATATAATAAAAATGTCAAATTAATATAAAAGATTTTTAATAAAAAAAAATCCAAATTAAACATTTACTAAAAATGAATAAACATGAACATGTAAAATTAAAATAAATAAATAATTTTAAATATTATATTTGTTGACTTGCATTGTCGTGATCATTAACTGACATCAGCGAACAGATTTAATGAGAATCATTCATCATGAGTGTCTCTGAACTGTTATATATTATATTCATAATTACGGCCTCCGTGAGACTGAGATCAATAACATTCTGGAGAAAACGTTTTTCTGTTGCTTGACCTCCAGCTGCTCCTAGAGATCAAAGATCGAATCCTGGGATTGAATGTGTGTCACAGATGCTGAGAATCGCTGTCATCCAGAAGCATGTGATAAGTGTGTGTCAGAACAAACTCCATGTGTGAATCTGTTTTCCATTCGAATGGAAAAACACATAGAGAGAGTTTGTGCAGGAAGAAAACACTGCAAAAGTGTTTTCCAAATATCTACACATTCTTAAATCAAGATACATTTATTGGAGAAGCAAAATGATCTCGTTTTCTGAGAAATGAAGTGAGTTTGAGCTTAAAACAAGAACAAGTATCTGCCAGTGGGTCGGTGAGTTTGTTTTCCCTCTGAATTCAGTAGTTTGTTGTGTGTGTGTCGGGCTGAAGTGTGTGTTTGTACCTTGTGCGCCGCCAGTTTGTGACTCTCTTTCTTCTTCTCATCCTCCTTTCGTGCCGAAACACTCGCCGAACGTCTTTCCTCCTCCTGCAGAACACCAGCAAACCGTCAGGACGCAACCAACACACACACACGCGCACACACACACGCACACGCGCACGCACACACACACACACACACGTCGCACGCACACACACACACACACACACTCTCACACACACACACACACGCGCACACACACTCACGCACACACACTCACGCTCACCTGCACGCACGCACACACACGTCGCATGCACTCTCACAAACACACACTCACACACACACAAACACACACTCAGACACAAACGCACACTTACATGCACACACGCAAGCACACACGCACACTCGCGCACGCATGCACACACACTCACGCACACCTGCACGCGCACACACACACACGCACACGCACACACACACACACACACGCACACACGCACGCACGCACGCACACACACGTCGCATGCACACACACACTCTCACACACACACACACACACACACACGCACACACACACTCACGCACACACACTCACGCTCACCTGCACGCACGCACACACACGTCGCATGCACTCACACACTCTCACAAACACACACTCACACACACACAAACACACTCACACACACTCAGACACAAACACACACTTACATGCACACACGCAAGCTCACACGCACAAACACTCACATGCTCACACGCACGCTCAAACATACTCACTGACACAAATGCTCTCTCACACACACACACACACACTGTGCACACACTGTGTGAGTGTGTGTGTATGTGTGTGCACAGTGTGTGTGTGTGTGTGTGTGTGTGTGGATCACAGAGGACACAGAGGATTATTTTCAGATGTGCCGGCCCAGCTGTTTTCTTCCCAGCATGCATTGCTGCAGTTTTGGAGGCTGGCACCGCAGCGTTTGGAGAGAGATGGAGATCAGGGGTTTCAAACATGATCTACACATCAAACACTTCAAAGGCATCTATCGTTTATAAACACACAATTAATACACTGGAAAATTAATATTAAAAATCTATTAAATTACATTATTATAAGTAATAATATATAATATATATATATATATATATATATATTTATTTATTTATTTATCTACTCACTATAGGAATGTAACATTTAATATATGATTTATTTATTTGTTTATTTAATTTTAATATAATTTGTATTTATTTATATTCATAGACAAGTTTATTTATTTTAATTTAATGTAATCTATTTATGAACAACTACCTAATTTTTATTTTAATCCCTTTTATTATTAACTTATTTTCTAATCTAGTTTATTCTTTTTTAAATAAAATAAATAAATTATAGCAATTTATTTATCGCTATCATAACATCATGTTATTTTAAATTTAATAAATGAAACGGCATCACAACAGAAACATACTCCATTACACTCATTGTAAGAACCCATGGAATTTCCTTTTGAAGCAGAATCTACCAAACAGCTCGTCCCTGTTTCTAATTAGTTTAGGCCTTTAGTTTGCATCACATCTGTGACACGCTTCATCAGAACAGTGTAACGGGTCGTGATTGGCCCAGACTAACCGTGACACGCTTCATCAGAACAGTGAAACGGCCCGTGATTGGCCCAGACTAACCGTGACACGCTTCATCAGAACAGTGTAACGGGTCGTGATTGGCCCAGACTAACCGTGACACGCTTCATCAGAACAGTGTAACGGGTCGTGATTGGCCCAGACTAACCGTGACACGCTTCATCAGAACAGTGTAACGGGCCGTGATTGGCCCAGACTCACCGTGACACGCTTCATCAGAACAGTGAAACGGGTCGTGATTGGCCCAGACTAACCGTGACACGCTTCATCAGAACAGTGAAACGGGCCGTGATTGGCCCAGACTAACCGTGACACGCTTCATCAGAACAGTGTAACGGGCCGTGATTGGCCCAGACTAACCGTGACACGCTTCATCAGAACAGTGAAACGGCCCGTGATTGGCCCAGACTCACCGTGACACGCTTCATCAGAACAGTGAAACGGGCCGTGATTGGCCCAGACTAACCGTGACACGCTTCATCAGAACAGTGTAACGGCCCGTGATTGGCCCAGACTAACCGTGACACGCTTCATCAGAACAGTGTAATGGGCCGTGATTGGCCCAGACTAACCGTGACACGCTTCATCAGAACAGTGAAACGGCCCGTGATTGGCCCAGACTCACCGTGACACGCTTCATCAGAACAGTGAAACGGGTCGTGATTGGCCCAGACTCACCGTGACACACTTCATCAGAACAGTGTAACGGGCCGTGATTGGCCCAGACTCACCGTGACACGCTTCATCAGAACAGTGAAACGGGTCGTGATTGGCCCAGACTAACCGTGACACGCTTCATCAGAACAGTGTAACGGGCCGTGATTGGCCCAGACTCACCGTGACACGCTTCATCAGAACAGTGAAACGGGTCGTGATTGGCCCAGACTAACCGTGACACGCTTCATCAGAACAGTGAAACGGGTCGTGATTGGCCCAGACTAACCGTGACACGCTTCATCAGAACAGTGTAACGGGCCGTGATTGGCCCAGACTCACCGTGACACGCTTCATCAGAACAGTGAAACGGCCCGTGATTGGCCCAGACTCACCGTGACACGCTTCATCAGAACAGTGTAACGGGCCGTGATTGGCCCAGACTAACCGTGACACGCTTCATCAGAACAGTGTAACGGGCCGTGATTGGCCCAGACTAACCGTGACACGCTTCATCAGAACAGTGAAACGGCCCGTGATTGGCCCAGACTCACCGTGACACGCTTCATCAGAACAGTGAAACGGCCCGTGATTGGCCCAGACTAACCGTGACACGCTTCATCAGAACAGTGTAACGGGCCGTGATTGGCCCAGACTAACCGTGACACGCTTCATCAGAACAGTGAAACGGCCCGTGATTGGCCCAGACTCACCGTGACACGCTTCATCAGAACAGTGTAACGGGCCGTGATTGGCCCAGACTAACCGTGACACGCTTCATCAGAACAGTGAAACGGCCCGTGATTGGCCCAGACTAACCGTGACACGCTTCATCAGAACAGTGAAACGGCCCGTGATTGGCCCAGACTCACCGTGACACGCTTCATCAGAACAGTGTAACGGGCCGTGATTGGCCCAGACTAACCGTGACACGCTTCATCAGAACAGTGTAACGGGCCGTGATTGGCCCAGACTAACCGTGACACGCTTCATCAGAACAGTGAAACGGCCCGTGATTGGCCCAGACTCACTGTGACACGCTTCATCAGAACAGTGAAACGGGTCGTGATTGGCCCAGACTAACCGTGACACGCTTCATCAGAACAGTGAAACGGCCCGTGATTGGCCCAGACTCACCGTGACACGCTTCATCAGAACAGTGTAACGGGCCGTGATTGGCCCAGACTAACCGTGACACGCTTCATCAGAACAGTGAAACGGGTCGTGATTGGCCCAGACTCACTGTGACACGCTTCATCAGAACAGTGAAACGGGTCGTGATTGGCCCAGACTAACCGTGACACGCTTCATCAGAACAGTGAAACGGCCCGTGATTGGCCCAGACTCACCGTGACACGCTTCATCAGAACAGTGTAACGGGCCGTGATTGGCCCAGACTAACCGTGACACGCTTCATCAGAACAGTGTAACGGGCCGTGATTGGCCCAGACTAACCGTGACACGCTTCATCAGAACAGTGTAACGGGCCGTGATTGGCCCAGACTAACCGTGACACGCTTCATCAGAACAGTGAAACGGCCCGTGATTGGCCCAGACTAACCGTGACACGCTTCATCAGAACAGTGAAACGGCCCGTGATTGGCCCAGACTAACCGTGACACGCTTCATCAGAACAGTGAAACGGCCCGTGATTGGCCCAGACTAACCGTGACACGCTTCATCAGAACAGTGAAACGGGTCGTGATTGGCCCAGACTAACCGTGACACGCTTCATCAGAACAGTGAAACGGCCCGTGATTGGCCCAGACTCAACGTGACACGCTTCATCAGAACAGTGAAACGGGTCGTGATTGGCCCAGACTAACCGTGACACGCTTCATCAGAACAGTGAAACGGCCCGTGATTGGCCCAGACTCACCGTGACACGCTTCATCAGAACAGTGAAACGGGTCGTGATTGGCCCAGGCTAACCGTGACACGCTTCATCAGAACAGTGAAACGGCCCGTGATTGGCCCAGACTCACCGTGACACGCTTCATCAGAACAGTGAAACGGGTCGTGATTGGCCCAGACTAACCGTGACAAGCTTCATCAGAACAGTGAAACGGGTCGTGATTGGCCCAGACTAACCGTGACACGCTTCATCAGAACAGTGAAACGGGTCGTGATTGGCCCAGACTAACCGTGACACGCTTCATCAGAACAGTGAAACGGGTCGTGATTGGCCCAGACTAACCGTGACACGCTTCATCAGAACAGTGTAACGGGCCGTGATTGGCCCAGACTAACCGTGACACGCTTCATCAGAACAGTGTAACGGGCCGTGATTGGCCCAGACTAACCGTGACACGCTTCATCAGAACAGTGTAACGGGCCGTGATTGGCCCAGACTAACCGTGACACGCTTCATCAGAACAGTGAAACGGGTCGTGATTGGCCCAGACTAACCGTGACACGCTTCATCAGAACAGTGTAACGGCCTGTGATTGGCCCAGACTCACCGTGACACGCTTCATCAGAACAGTGAAACGGGTCGTGATTGGCCCAGACTAACCGTGACACGCTTCATCAGAACAGTGAAACGGGTCGTGATTGGCCCAGACTCACTGTGACACGCTTCATCAGAACAGTGTAACGGGTCGTGATTGGCCCAGACTAACCGTGACACGCTTCATCAGAACAGTGTAACGGGCCGTGATTGGCCCAGACTAACCGTGACACGCTTCATCAGAACAGTGAAACGGCCCGTGATTGGCCCAGACTCACCGTGACACGCTTCATCAGAACAGTGTAACGGGCCGTGATTGGCCCAGACTAACCGTGACACGCTTCATCAGAACAGTGTAACGGGCCGTGATTGGCCCAGACTAACCGTGACACGCTTCATCAGAACAGTGTAACGGCCCGTGATTGGCCCAGACTAACCGTGACACGCTTCATCAGAACAGTGTAACGGCCTGTGATTGGCCCAGACTAACCGTGACACGCTTCATCAGAACAGTGTAACGGCCCGTGATTGGCCCAGACTAACCGTGACACGCTTCATCAGAACAGTGTAACGGCCTGTGATTGGCCCAGACTCACCGTGACACGCTTCATGTCGAGCAGCTGAAGGTGTGGCGAGCAGCAGCGGAGGAGTGTGTGTCTGTAGCATGACTCCAGCGCCACGGGATTCCCATCGACACTCAGCTCACTCAGAGAGCGGCAGTCCCACAGACAGGCCAGCGCATCCAAACTACACACACACACACACACACACACACACACACACACTGACATCAACATCACAGGGCATTCTGCAATAGTTCTGATTTCAAACAGGAAGAGAGAATCGTTAACTGTCGTGTTACTTCCCTTCGTGTGGAAGCCCATTTTTACCATGGAATTAAAAAAGGAATTACTATTGCAAATTTTTAATCACAAAAACATTCCGTGACCCAGGCAGATCCTTTCATCCCTGAAACAGGTGCCCCTTAAAAGAGATAAAACTGAGAAATTGGAGGAAAAAAGGGAAGAATTGTGAGATATAAACTCAGAATTGCGAGAAAATCAGAATTGTGAGACATAAACTCAGAATTGTGAGAAAATCAGAATTGCGCAATATAAATTCAGAATTGCGAGATATAAACTCAGAATTGCGAGAAAATCAAAATTGCGAGATATAAACTCAGAATTGCGATATATAAACTCAGAATTGCGATATATAAACTCAGAATTGCGAGATATAAACTCAGAATTGCAAGTTATAAACTCAGAATTGCAAGATATAGTCAGAATTGCGCGATATAAATTCAGAATTGCGCGATATAAATTCAGAATTGCGAGATATAAACTCAGAATTGCGAGATATAAACTCAGAATTGTGAGATATAAACTCAGAATTGCGAGATATAAACTCAGAATTGTGAGATTTAAATCAGAATTGCAAGATATAAACTCAGAATTGTGAGATATAGTCAGAATTGCGATAAAATCAGAATTGCGCGATATAAATTCAGAATTGCGAGATATAAACTCAGAAATGCGAGATATAAACTCAGAATTGCGAGATATAAACTCAGAATTGCAAGATATAAACTCAGAAATGCGAGATATAAACTCAGAATTGCGAGATATAAACTCAGAATTGCGAGATATAAACTCAGAATTGTGAGATATAGTCAGAATTGCGATAAAATCAGAATTGCGCGATATAAATTCAGAATTGCGAGATATAAACTCAGAATTGTGAGATATAAACTCAGAATCGCAAGATATAAACTCAGAATTGCGAGATATAAACTCAGAATTGCGAGATATAGTCAGAATTGCGATAAAATCAGAATTGCGCGATATAAATTCAGAATGGCGAGATATAAACTCAGAATTGCGCGAAAATCAAAATTGCGAGAGAAAATCAGAATTGCGCGATATAAATTCAGAATTGTGAGATATAAAGTCAGAATTGTGAGATATAAAGTCAGAATTGTGATATAAACTCAGAATTGCGAGATATAATTGCGAGATATAAACTCAGAATTGCGAGAAAATCAGAACTGCGAGAGAAAATCAGAATTGCGAGATATAAAGTCATAATTGCGAGAAAATCAGAATGCGTGATATAAATTCAGAATTGCGAGAGATAAACTCATAATTGCGAGATATTAACTCATAATTGCGAGAAAAAGTCGTAATTGCAAGATATAAAAAAATCAGAATTGTGTGATAAAGTCACAACTACTTTTATATTTTTTAATTTCATGGCTGAAAGAATAAATAAATTTGTCTCAATTTTATATAGACATTGAGTGACCCCTGACCTTGAGTTAGCCCCACCCACAGACCCTCACACACACACACACGCAGGGCTCTGGATGCAGCAGTATGACACAGCAGTAATGAGGAAAAACACGCCGTAACGCTCGTTCCGTCACACCGCATCAACATCATACATGCGGCCACACCCTTAGCAACCGCACAACTCCATGACAACACATAAAAAACTAATTACTGGACCATGTTCCCATGGTTACAGAATCAGAACACAGTGGATGACAGTATAAACGCTTCCGCCCGTGTGTTTGTGTGTGTGTGTGTGTGCTGCAGTACGAGGGCACGACGTGTCCTCAGACAGGACGGAATTAAACACGCTAATGCTAATCTTACCTGCTGATGCTGTTAGCGCTGAGAAACAGACGCTGCAGACGAGGAAGATGCTGCACATCCGTCTAACAGAGAGAGAGAGAGAGAAGTGATGCAGCATCCCTCACTCACCGGCACACTGATCCATCACACACACACACACACACACCGCTGCGGCGGAACACTGACGGGAGGGGCAGCGGAAGAGCAGGACGACTGCGGGGGAGGGGAGTGTGTGTGTGTGTGTGTGTAGAGAGAGAGATGCTCAAATTCAGCACAAACACACACACACACACACACACACACACACAGGAAGTGATCGACAGCAAAAACAGTCAGTCATTGTTTTCAGCTGGAGGCTTTTCAAACAAAATCAATTTGTGGTTGCTAAGGTGTGGAGAATGGTTGCTAAGATGTTTTTAAGTGGTTGCTGAAAAGCTAATAATTAATTATGTCGCAAAAATGAAAAATGTAAATAAATGATTTTAAAATGAAACCCGTACTGAAATAAACTGAATCATAAAAATGTAAAAGTAGAAAAAAAAAATGTAGCCAATTATTTTTTTATTTAGCTACATGTCGTAGAGACAGAGCGACACACGTCATCATCTGAGGCCACGCCCACACCGGGGGGGAACAACCCAACCGTCTCCATTGACTCTGTATTGTGTGAAGCCTCCTCGTCATTTATGACTTATAACAAAAAAACTGAACAATGTCTAAACGCGGGTGTGAGCTATAACCGGCATCAGAGATCCGTGAACATGTCAGCTGATGCACAACTCCACCAATCACAGACAGAAGATCATCATCAATCACAGACACCCTAGCAACCACCAACAATACCCTATCAAAGTGCAAAAAAACACTGAGAATACTGTAGAAACTGCATTGCAACACCCTCGGACAGTCGTTGGAGATCATCAGCTATTTGTGTAGTTTCTATAAATAACTTTATTGAAGTCATTCTGAGATTATAAGTTTTAATATTTCAATAATTTAACATCACATTCACGTGTTTCACGGTTCTCTGATGGTCACGTAGGTGAACGGATTACATATTTCATCAGTTTAACCCTCTGGGGACCAAGGGGTTTTTGGGGCCCTTGGGATGTTTTGACATGCACTGACATTTGTGCTTTTTTCAGTTATTTATAAACATGTTAATGGCAAAGGTGTAAATTCACTCTATATAGCACAAACGGGGCTACCATAATATGTGAGCAACATGTATGTACATGTTTGTATTTTTG
Organism: Gila robusta; assembly: GCA_030770095.1. Taxonomy (NCBI): domain Eukaryota; kingdom Metazoa; phylum Chordata; class Actinopteri; order Cypriniformes; family Leuciscidae; genus Gila; species Gila robusta. Next base: position 452,064 of record JAVALU010001332.1, read on the forward strand.
AGAGAATATTATTTATGCATGGTTATTGAAAAAACTAAAAATAAAAGTTTCTGAAATAAGGCCACAAAACACATATTGATTATTTCTTCACAAGACTTTTGAAAATTGTATCACATAGTCTAGAATATTTGCTTCACAACTATGTGAGAATCATCCTGACTACTCATTCAGATAAGTCAATAAAGTCTTTTAGAATGTGTATGACGTGTTTTGTTTGAGAAAGCTTTATGCGAATAGGCGTGGATCTCTCATTACTATGTATGGAATTTCACACCTGAGAAAGACAAAGACCCTCCCATAATGGCCCTATTAGGTGTGCTATCAGGCCATATCATTATGAGGAGCCTTGCACAAAGAATGAGGAGATTTAAAAAATAATGGCTTTTAGATTGTTTGGATTTATTTACAACACACACACACACTGCTTAGAATAAGTGAACACACTCATGCTAAAGTTGACTAAAAAGAGGAATAAAAAATCTTAAAATATAGGGTGCATACGTCTAGACACTTCTATCACACCCTTCACCATATAGACATGGTTTTATTTCAGTTCAAAGTTCAAAGTTAGAGTTGGAAACATCTTGAAAAGAAAATTGTCTTTTTCCATAAATGTCTTAGTTTGATCATACATATTTCAAAGTTGAGGATTCATTATTTTGATATAGCTTGCATTGGAACAAACACTATAATATCTTAGTTGATTAGTTTATTGACAAAACATACTATATATTTAACATATGAGCAGAAACTCCTAACAAAAGCTTATTTGATGTCTATTTTAGACTAGTCAACGAAATGTTTTCTTTTATTTCGTCTGTAACAGTGCGTATCTGTGTGTTCATTCATTCATTCATTCACACACACACACACACACACAAAGAAACATGATTCACATTTAAACAGTATGCTATTTTTCCGTTTACAGACACTAACGTTATTCTATATCGCGATTAGAACAAAGCACACGCATAAAACACTTACTTCTCAGCTGAATCTGTTGCTCCTCCTCGTGGTGAAAATAGGCTAAATCAGCACTTGTTCTGTGGTAGGTAAATGTCCCAGGATTGTTCCTCATATAGCCGCGCAAGACGACAGTAGATTAATCTGACTAAAAAATATAGTGTGTTTTCAGAGTTTATGGGCGTTAACGCGTCTCAATGTGTTGCTTCACATATTTGCGTCTGAATAGCGCGTGCTCTCCGTGGGCGTGTCACATTACCAGAATAATGAGCTGAGAGGAAGATAATTAGACCGGCTGACATGTCTCTCTTTTTATATAGATGACATAAACGGAGAATATTTATTTTAGTTTTGAATCGGATCATTTAAAAGTACAAACTCAAATGATTTAAAAGATATATTGCTTATAGCTGGGTGAATAGTATTTGCTGAGTTTTGTTGAAGATTAGAGACGTGCTCCAGAAAAAAAGTTCACGGTGACTGAGAGGCAGAACGCACACCCTGTTTATTTTCTTTATTTTACAAAAGCACAATATTTTATTTCGATTGTATGTGGGCACATAAAAAAGTAGACATTTAACAGATTATTTTCTCATATTTCTTAACTCTATATGAACAGAAATGATGGTAGTACTTTAAGTCTATTTTTCTGCTATGTGAAAAAAAACGAGCAAAACGCGCCGGCGCGTTTCTGGTCCCCAGAGGGTTAAGTACAGTAAGTGTTGATGTTTTTTATTTTAAAATTGTTTATTTATTTTGAATGTGTATGATCTACGTATGAAACTCACCAGGTGTGAGATGCGGTTGTGTCGCAGGTTGAGTTCGGTCAGACTCTTCAAGCCCCGCAGATTCTGCACTCGAGTGATGCGGTTCCCCGACAGATCCAGCAAACCAAGCTTTGACAAACCACACACGTTTTCAATCTGAGAGATCTGAGGAGAGACAGATTTTTCAGAGTTGCACCATTAAACTTTTCATGAAACAAAATTTTTCAAAAAAAAAATATATTTTATATAAAATATGAATAATTCAATTTTTACATTGTACATTTTCAGAAACTCAAACTTCTATAACTTTTTTCTGTTTCACTTTCTTAATTTATTTCACTTCTACAAAAATCTGCCAAATGTCTTCTTTAAAGCCTGTAAACGAAAATACAAAGAAACCAGTGACAGAGTTTGAAAGGTTTGTGTGGAGGTTACAGTGAAATAAAACACATAGATAGTTTAAAAAAGAAACTTTGGTTGTTCTTTAAAAGCAACAAGGCACTGAATGTCCAACAGCTCACACAAACAACCAAACTAGCACTTAACGTGATTAAAATAGACTGGCGCAGGAAATAATTGGCAGACTGATGCTGATCCACCTTAAAAAAAACCTGGATCTCCTGATGTGTTATTCACACACAGCAGTGAGGGGGCGGAGCTACTGATGATGAAACCACTAATCAACCAATCAGCATCCGCCTCCACTATCACAGCGCAAACCATCCAGAAGGAGGATGACGAAGTTACAAAAGTCACAAAATAAATGATTGAGAGTAGTTTTAGGATATCATTCTGTTACTCATGAGGATAATGCACACTTTCATCAGCTTGGATGGTTAGCAGTTAGCATTCCTGAAACTAAAAATGGTACATAAAATAATGAATTATTAATTAGGCCCCAGTGTACATTAACTCATATTTCTCTCGGGTTAATGTAAGACATGGACACTATACTAGACAAAGTATTATGGATTAATCTATGTAAGTGTAAGACGTTGTATGGTAAGAGACGGTGCGCAGGAGTGGAGTAAGTTTCCATTGGACATCGAGGTTTTAATGGATAATGTTGGTTTAGTGTAAGAGTGAAGAGATTGTTTTTAGATAGGCTGGCTTAATAGATATGGATATATGTGTATTTTTTTTGTCATGAAAATGTCCAGTTAAATAATCAAGGATGTAAGACTGGAGAGACTGGGAGAACTGGAAG
>JAVALU010001332.1:462500-485000 GCA_030770095.1 Gila robusta
TGGCAGACAGGAAGCTCGGGGTCAGACTTCCTGTTTCGCATCCAGAGGAGACATGATCATCAGTTTATGTGGATTTTTCTGGGAATCAAACTCATGAAATTATATATTATCATCTCTGTGATAGTAAAATATCCAGAATTTTAACATCCCCCTGTAGTCAATCCTTTTTATCACTTAAAACTCATCTTTGATCACCAAAATGACATATTTAAAAGTTTTTTCCTTTAAAAAAAAACGTCATCCCTTATAATACCTAGAATGTAACTCGACACCCTTGCCTCATTTAGTATGCGCGGTTCTATGAATATGCAAATGAGCCCCGCCTCCACTCACTCACTCACTCACTCAGCTCAGAGATCCACTCGTTGACGATCACACGTTGATCTGATTGGTTACAAGGTAGTTTGTGACGTCAGAAACACCAGCGATTTCAAAGCGTGTTTTTGAGACTGTCTTTGGTTCACTGCAGTTTTAAGGAGAAAATACTCAGCAATGCTGTCGACTTATGAATTTACACATGGTTTGTCTTAAAGCATATTAAAAACACCACATAGACACATAAACAACATTAAAAGCTGGATTTTCACCACAGGGGGACTTTAACATTCGACTACTCAAGCAGATCTTGAGGATCGTCTGAATGAGAAGCTCTCTAAAGTGACTCAAGCTGGGGGTTTTTTTGCGTATTTTCCATAGACTGTATAAAAATATGGGCGTAGTGTTCGTGAATTCACTCGTAGTGATTTTGAAGAGCATTTTTGAAGCCCAAAGTGGGCGGAGCCGGCCGTCGCCATCTTGGCTGCGCGTCACTCCTGGATAAACGAAGATGTGTAGCGAGGCGGATTAGCTGAGGTGACGTAACGCTAACACACAGCAGACAAACGGCTAGTAGTGACATCAGCGGCAATCCACCTGTCACTCAAGTGGCCACGCCCTTAATTATGCACAACTTTAAGGCTTAAAGGGACATTGTGTAGGAATTTCTCCCATCTAGCGGTGAAATTGTATTTTGCATTCAAACGAATTGTGCTTTCCAGCGCCTCGCTTTTTCAAATGCATGTTGCATCTACGGTAGCTGTTATGTACCAAAAAGCTTTGACAGGATGTCTTCTAACAGCACTTCGTCGAGTTTTCCTTCGGGTGAACAGGTTTGTTATTTCAAACAAACTGCAACTTGACACAACGAACAAACAAATGTTACAGTATGAATAATAACAGTGCAATGTCAGTCAGAAAAATTTCAGTCACGTGACGCTGGCTCTGAACGAAAACGCCTTGTGGAAACGCGTTGGCCTGGTACTTTTTGACCCTCTCTGCTATTATAGTTTTTCAAGATGGCGGAACGACATGGAAGCCTCCGTGGACCTACCGTCACATGTATATAAAGATAATAAACTCTTCGTTTACGAGGATAAGTCAGATCATTGGCAGAGGTATTTGTACACCATTGAGGACATATTTATGAATAATAATATTGATTTTAGATAATAAAATACCTAAAAAACTACACATTGTCCCTTTAATATAATTTAAACGGATGAGTTAAAAAAAAATTCACCGTCCTCACAGTCGTCATGAAGGGCAAAATTAGCTTTATAGACCAAAACCACTTTTTGCACCAGACTGTGAACACATTTTTTCCTGCTGTAAAGTTGGGCATTTTAACATGAGGGTTTATGGGATTGACTCTCTTCTGCAGCCGGTCTCTAGTGGCCAGTGGATGAACTGCAGTTTAATCACTTCAGTGTTGATGCAAGAGAGAGGAAGGTTGCGCTTGGTCTCACCGTGTGTGTGAGCGAGCGCTGCTTTACTCATAGCAGACGTGGTTCGATGTGGTTTCACCCTGTACACCTGCGGCCCGAGATCCGCCACCATCCCGACAGGAAGTGCCACAGGAAGTGAGAAAACGCATCGCTGCGCACCTGCAAACACACTCTCAGCGGGCGGTGCAGGAGCGCGCAGACGGCCCGACGTATGTAGACGCCCATCTGAAAAATGAAAAAGCTCCAGTTATTCTCTATATCAGTAGCCGGGTTTCCATTACAGATTTGCGCAAAACTTTTGCAATGTTTTCTAAATGTCAATGTAAAACTATTGCGAAATGACGGTGTTTCCATTAAATGATGTTATCCGACTAAAGCGTAATTTTTTCTTCTCGCGATAAGTCATTTAAAAAAAATGCAACATATTCCTTTTTCAAACTGCCTGAAAAGCCACCTCATGCGAGCGTAAAAACTTTTTTGCGATATATGGGAGTTTTTGCGAAATTGACGTGTTTCCGCTGGGCGTATTTTCAATTCAAAATTTAAATTTGTGCAATTCGAAGGGAAATGGAAACGCGGCTAGTGTCAGTGTTTCTGAACTCCTGAAACGCCTCCATTGTATCTTGAGTTTCTTACGGGAACGAACACGTCACAATATTCCTCATTATAATAATTAATGCGCAGAATAAAGGGGCGGGGCCTGGTTGAGATAGTTAGTAGTGTGTTAAACTGGCGGTTATGGTAAGGGGCGGGACATTTCCCAAACACACTTGAAGCGCTCGACCAATCACAACACACTGATCCAGCCGACCAATCAGAGCACAGTGTGCTTTTCAGAAGGAGGGGCTTCATAGAGACAGGAAGTAAACAGAGCGTTACTGACAGACTGGGAAGAGAGGAGCCGCAACAATGGAGAATATGAGGAAAATAATCAACATTCACGCAGGAAAACGGAAAACCTGCACAAAAACAACATTAAGGTCTTCTTTAAGCAATAAAAGACGTAAAGTGAAACAATCACTGCCATATAATAAACATACAGACAGAAACTATTATTACAGGGTGATATTTCGAAGAGTTCTGTACCGGTTCTGGACAGGTTTGGTTTCATGGAGTCCACGTTCAAAGCTTTCTTCAGTTCATGTGATAACCTCAGATCAAGCTGGCAAAAGAATAAAGTGATATTAAAGTTATTCTCATTTAGCATGAATATAGTTCATGAATAAGTGGTTGATATAAAACATTTTATAAGCCTATGGAGAAAAAAATGCTCTGTTTGAAATATTAGCATTAATTCAGTAATATTGATTTAAAATGCACGGACCCTCTCAGATGAGAACAAAAATTGAAATGAATAATGACTCCATTTCTTCTGTAAAGCTGCTTTACAGCTGAATTTGAATTTGTCTCATATTTGATTCTGTTATTTTCCTGTTTATTACCGTGAAGCTGACTTGAAATGTGTATCGTTTAAAGTGCTATAGAAATAAAGCTATATATAATCCATAAATAAAACGTTTGCACCATTGACCCTCAGAAACCCTGTAAAAGAACATGAGCTCGAGTCATGATGCTCAAATCACAGCCTTTAGTTCATGCACTTTAAACACTTATATTTTCATTATACAGTCAAAACAATTATTCAGACACCAGATATAATTTTTGATATTGTTTTACTAGTGTGTGCAGGACACTATAGTTTATTTATGTAAGTGAGGAGAGCAAAATAAAGTAAACTGTGACATATTATACCCAAATATTCTTCATACAGCGACTACCAGTAACATTTCGGACCAAAAATGATTGGGACACTTTGAGCTGATCATGTTTTGCTGAAGTGTTTTTTCTTTAATAACTAATGCACCTTTTTACACCACAGACTGAACAACATGAAGCATTGCTTGGTGATTGGTTGAGCTAAACTGGTATTATCTAATTGTGTAGTTAAATTTAACAGCTGACAGATATTCAACATAATTCATGTGTGAGAGTCTAACAGAAGGACGGACAAAACCAGTGAAATATCAACTGAGTTCTGCTCATATTTTATTACCATTTTCTAAACTATAGCGAATAAACTGTGATAATGTGAGAAATGTTGAAGGAGTCTGAATACAGTTTGGTTTGACTGTATATGAGAGTGTAAAGAGAGATATAATCAGATCACAGGGACTGTATTTGAGTGCTGGCTCATAAACCCCAGACCGGTTCTAGACTGGTTTGGTTCTGAGCGAGTAACACTTGATCTCACACTGACCGGTCTCTGTGTCGCTCTGTCGGGCAGGAGTGACCTCACCGCTGCTAGATGCTGTTTATAGCCGTGAACCTGCGGAGAGAGAGAGAGATATTCATCATCATCATCATCATCATCATCATCATCACAAAACACGCCACTACGCTTGTCATATTGAGCCACTGTGCTATCATGAAACTACAAGGTACTTTAAATATAGATAGATAGATAGATAATAGACAGATATATAGATAGATAATAAATGGATAGATACAAGATAGATAGATAGATAGATAGATAGACAGATAATAGACAGATAGATAGATAGATAGATAATAGATAATAGATAGATAGATAGATGGATAGATAATAGATAGATAGATAGATAGATAGATAGATAGATAGATAGATAATAGATAGATAGATAGACAGATAGACAGATAGATAGATAGATAGATAATAGATAGATAATAGATAGATAGATAGATGGATAGATAATAGATAGATAGATAGATAGATAGATAGATAGATAGATAGATAGATAGATAGATAGATAGATACTTTATTAATCCTTCTCAGGAAATTAGATTTGTTACAATAGCAGCGACCACATTCAATCCTCACACACACACTACATCAATCTATCTATCTTACTACATTAATAAAACAAAACCTTTCACTAAAGCATTCTATACCCTGTAATATATTAACTAAAAAACATGCTATATCCTATAATGATAATACTAAAAACAAATACACAAACAAAATTAACTAAACCATAAAAGCCCTATTTTAATCATACTTAAAACATAGGTTAAAAAAAACACACATTAAGGAGTCACAGACAGATGTTTTTTTAAGGTTTACACGGAGATGATTAAGTTTTTCACAATTTTTCAAAACTTGCACCTCGGATCCTGTTTCAGAGTTTGTGTTCTCGAGCTCAAACACGGTTGTGTGAATGAACGGCCAGAACACATTAAAAGTGTGTTTTCTGTTGAACGGTGTGTGTTAGCGGCCGCTAAGTTAATAACTAATGATCTTTACAACGGAAGTGAATCAATCAAAACTAACTTTATCAGGACAATAACTTTATTCTAGATCTGCTGTAAAGCCTAAACAATCTCTGTTACTGTAATCTCCTATTATCACTGTAAAGCTGCTGTGAAACTCTATATTGTTAAAGCGCTGTATAAATGGAGACTTGACTAATGGTAAACAAGTTGTAGAGATGCCAGATATGTTCCAATCCAGGTAAAATATGATTACACAATTAAAAGTGTGTTACTTGTATTGCTATACATTCCAACATCCCATAGAGCTGCTGTAAAGCCTAAACAATCTCCCTTATCACTGTAAAGCTGCTTTGAAACAATCAATATTTTTAAAAGCGCTGTATAAATGAAGGAGACTGTAAGATCCATAAGCAACTAAAACCAGCCAAACCCGTCTAAAAACAGCCTGTGAGACCAGCTGTTTTCCTCAGCAGGACAGAAGAACACAAGCACAGCTCAGGACTGAATCTCGTCAATAACTGCAGGTTTTCTGTCCATCTGCACATGATCTGAGGCAGCATCTGGAGAGTTTGGCAGGTCTGATGTAAAACTCTTACCGAAGCAGGCAGAAAACTCCCAGATGCGTGATTATTATTATCAATATCATCGCGCTTCTGCTGTTTATACGAGCGCATGTCCTTTTCTTTCAGAGAGAGTTCACAAACACGCGCTTTACGTGTTCAGGATCACTCGTGCACGTTTGTTAAAATAAGTCTGATCGAAAGCGCGTTCCCAGCTGTGTTTTGCACAAGCGTCACTCCGCGTCCATAGCAACGAACTTTTAGTAAACAGTAACGGGCACTTCCGGTGTCACCATGCGTTCAAGTCATCGTATTTACGAGTTTAACACCAGCACAAAGTCATAAATACGAGCAGGAAGCTCGGATTTTTCTGAACGAGTTGAGGAGGGCGTGTTTTAAAGCGTGTTTTTGGTTCACTGCAGTTTTAAGGAGAAAATACTCAGCAATGCTGTCGACTTATGAATTTACACATGGTTTGTGTTAAAGCATAAAAACACCACAGTGAGGAACATGACGGAATATCACCATACTTTTAACGTTAGGCCTTTAGCAGTTTTATTTACAACAAAATAAGTTAATTGCTCTCACAAAATATGAAAGCATTGTAATCTAGCAATATAATAACGATAAAGTTTACGTGGCTGCTTAATTAATTAAAAATTTAAAAAAACAAAACACATCTGATGCACATTCTTTGTTTATTTTCTAGAAGTAGGCTTGAGTTAAAGTCCCGCGGTGGTGAAAATCAAGTTTTTAATGTTGTTTATATGTCTATGTGGAGTTTTTAATATGCTGTAAGACAAACCATGTGTAAAGTCGACAGCATTGCTGAGTATTTTCTCCTTAAAACTGCAGTGAACCAAAGACAGTCTCAAAAACACGGTTTGAAATCGCTGGTGTTTCTGACGTCACAAACTACCTTGTAATCAAGTAAAAAAAACTTTTAATATGTAATATTGGTGATCAAAGATGCGTTTTAAGGGATAACATTGGGGACTTTAAAAAACCTTGAACGCAAGTGGCTCGAGCATCTTCACTGTTTATTATTTAGATTTCCTTGAACGCCTCAAAATGTACAAATCTTCTCTGACCTCGACTCGTTCTGGCTTTATCTCTGCGATGATTAACAAATCAAGCAACAGGAAAAAGCATTATATGACACAATAAACAAGCTCACTAAGCCTCCATCTCATGATGCTTTGCTATTCTTTCTTGAATTATATTTTGGAAAAGACAGAAGCCGTTTGTCCACCAGTGTTTCTGTTCTGGCTGAGTTTAGGTTTTTGGGTCTAATCTTTCTGGCCAGTCTTTTCTCTGACTAATCCATCTTGTATCAATGACTTAATCCTGAAATCCAATTATTCATCCCGTTCCTGCTCCCTCTCTCCTGAAACTCTGCCATTCTGCACCTGTTTATCTCTTCATAAATGCATCTCTTTCCTCTGCTTCATTTTGCCACTTAAAGGGGCATTCGGCAACTCTAGCTATTTCTTCGCTGATTTTCACTTTTGTTGTCGCATGTTTTCTCAGTGAGCGCCCCCTACAGCTGTGAGGCGTAAATTTCACAACAATGTCGTAAAAAAACTCACTTGCAGCTCCTCCTCCCCCTTTCTACCGCTGCTCATGTGCATTTGTTATTATCGGAGCCGGCCAACTTTATCGTGTGGAGTATGTCTACCGAGGTGAGTAACACATCATACACATTGAGGGCGGCGTGTGTGTTTATGTTGAATTACCATAAAGCAGTTTGTGTTTCTCGCTCGTTCTCGCTTCTCACGAGACTTCCTATTTCTAATATACCGGGACGTTAATCCTCATGTTGCAAGGTTGATTTTCCGCCTAGGAACGTTGGAAAGTCACCATTCTCACCAGAACAGGTTATTAAACCATCCAAATGATTTCTAAACGGTTTTATTAAGCTGAAATAGTTGCCGAATGTCCCTTTAAAACTGGAGTGCAATTTCAATTACTCAAGTTCTAAAAGTCAATAATTGTATCCCTTTAACTAATCTTAATCAACAAAATTACACATTTAAAAGTTTTTTTTCCTTGAAAAAATGCCTTAAAATATCTTGAATGTAACTCGACACTTGCCTAATTTAGTATTCGCGGTTCTATGAATATGCAAATGAGCCCCGCCTCCACTCACTCAGCTCAGAGATCCACTCGTTGACGATCACACGTTGATCTGATTGGTTACAAGGTAGTTTGTGACGTCAGAAACACCAGCGATTTCAAAGCGTGTTTTTGAGACTGTCTTTGGTTCACTGCAGTTTTAAGGAGAAAATACTCAGCAATGCTGTCGACTTATGAATTTACACATGGTTTGTCTTAAAGCGTATTAAAAACACCACATAGACACATAAACAACATTAAAAACTGGATTTTAAAAAAAGGGGGACATTAAGAATCCCAGCCTTGACCAGTCAGTATGTTAAATGTACTGTGCCTCCCAGATTCAGTCTTTTCTAGTTGAAAATAATCTCTTTGATCCTTTTCAAACTGGTTTTCTCCCACTTCACACTGAAACTGGCCTTGTGACGGTAGTGATTGACCTTTCTGGTGAAAGATAAGAGGAAAACCAAGAAAGAGCAACACCAGCCTCAGCTCCACCGTTATATCTATCTCTCAGAGACAATTTTACATTTCAATGCAGCTCTTTGTAAAAGTGCAACTCAAAACCACTGTTTTCTGAATGTTATCATTCTTCATTAGTGTTGCAAGTTAATGCATCGTGAACTAACATGGACATTTTTATTACGTAACATCAACAAAGGCTAATAAATGGCGTAAAAATATACTTACTCAATGTTAGTTCATGTTAGTTAATGCATTAACTAAAGTTAACAAATAAGACCTTATTGTAAAGTGTTAAAATTTAACACAGCTGATGCTCTGAATGTGTTTAATAAATTCATAAACCTGTTCATTAACTATATTCACAACATCTGCTTCTGCTCATGAAATCAGCTTGAACACATTAGATTATCTTCATACGAAACATTTACTATAACCTTGAGGAATTGTCAGACGACCAAATGTTACCAATTCTTTTTCATTATACCACAGTATTATTCAATTCTATTCTTTTGTTTGTTTGGTATAATATCTTGATATTGTCATGTTTTGATTATGCATAACATTATCTACATGTTACTCTTTAGGTTCACAATCTTCAGGTGTTAATCGGTCAGTTTCATTTCACAATGGGAAATTACATTTTGCACTGAAAACTATTTAAATTGTAAAATATGTATCCATCATGGTAGTGTTTGCTGTGCTGGCTTTAACTTACACAGAATGTGATGAATATCTAATGAGAATCATCTATTGTTATTGTTATGACAATCCAAAAACACTCTTAATGGCCTTTAAATATGTGTTTTCTTCATGAAAAAATGCAATTTCTTGCTTTTGGCTCAACTATCATCATTAGAGGATACAGTGACGTTTATTCTTAATGATCAATTAAACCATCAAAATATGAGGATTTTTTTTTAAATATTTCAAATATGAGAGAAGAACAAAACACTAAACTTGTTTTAAATAATTTATCTGACTAAATTATTTGGGGAAAAAGGCAAACACCTATAGGTTTTATTTTACTAAGCAAAACAAAAATGCACAGAAAAACAAAAAGCTGACAGAAAAAAGCATATTGACTACAAAATAATCAGTTTTTAATATTTCATTGCTTCTCTTTTGTTTTTGCATGTGTTCAGAATTTCTTTGATTATGCAATATGCTTACAAAATCTTTAATAATATCTGAATAAAGGCTTTGCTAGGCTGAACATCACTTTTGGCCACAACTGTATATCTAAGCAATAATAAAAAACACTAAAATACTGTATAAACAGTGAATGAATGTTGTGCGGATCCATAACCGGACGCTGATGAGAGTCTATGAGCCAAACTCAATTACTGAGAGATTTTAAACTGTAATGCACTGTGGCTTTTTCTGCAAAACAGCGCTGGTGGAGAATAACCACATGCACAGTCATAACCAAATGATGACATCAGCATGGTTTCTTTATCAATAGTTGCACAAACTCAGTTCAGAGCAGGAAGGTCCTCGGGTCAGTGTGTGTAAATACTGAGGAAGCTGTGATGCATTTCTACAATAATCACATGATCCTGAACAGATCAGAGAGAGACTGATGGAGCACACGGGTCACACGGGTCAGGAGCTCAGAAAGAGCCGTGCATTACGACTGACGCTCAATGCAGGATGAATAGAAGAGACAGAGAAAGCTTCATTGTTTCTGGGCTCTCCATACCATAATGCACTAATTTCCCAGTAAAAGCTCATATAAAGAAGAAGAACAGCACCTGAAGCGTCTTTATCTCTGTGCTACACTGCAGTATCAGTGTCATCATCATCAGTATGCGGGACACGACCGTGACGTCATCACCGCACTCACGACTGAAGCGCAGAACATCAATCACGGGAATGACTCACAACACGCGTGACGTCACACAGTCACCTTAAACAACTCGAGTGGACTGAGTTGCACTATATAGGCCTATATGTATATATGTTATATAGCCTATTAATTTTAAAACTAAAAAATTGGGATTTTTGACTTTTTTTCTTAATTTAATTACTAAAATTACTTTCATGAATGTGTTTGATGCTAGGACGTTTCACTCGTCCTTCCTAACAGTAAATCCGCTGCTGTAAAGCTTATTATCCAATTTGCACGCCTAAAGTGGGTCGCGCGCGCGCGCTCACTCACTCACACGCTTCTTTTCCTAATTGCCCTCACGTGATCATTGTTTATCAATATAAATGTATCGATAAGGCGCTCGCGGCCTCTTTAAAGTAATGAGAAATAGAAGCGAAGACATGTCCGCCGTGCTCAACGCGTTCCTGCGCTGCGTCGCGTTCCTGCTGCCGCCCTCTTGGCTCCAGTTTTGCGGGTGGGTTGGGGAGGCGTCATGGCCCAATCCCAGAGCTCGATTCAAACACACAAAGCCTCTTACATATGAGGAAGTAGCAGCTCAAGACGAGCCCGAACGCGTCGCTTCTTCCTCCTCCTCTGATCGCGCCGCGTCGCCGCGCAGATTTCTGACGCTCCGCTCTGCGGTGGAGCGCGTTGTTTCGGCCGCCTGCGATCTGCACACGCGTCTGGGGAGTTTGTGTTCCCCGTACCGCGTCGCTGTCGGTTCCCCCGCGGAGGAGGACGCGTTCACGCACGCGATCATGAGCGTCGACGCGCACCTGCGGGAGATCAGCGCTCCGGTGACCATCACTGTGGCGATCCAGGCCGCGGAGGACGAGGAGCTCCAGGAGCCCGAGGAGGAGGACGCGTCATGCGGCAACATCGAGCTCCTCACGGGCAGCGGCAGCGAGGACGAGCTCAGACACGACAAGTCCAGGTATGAGAGAGAGAGAGAGAGAGAGAGAGAGATGTGCATGTTTAAATGAGACCTGTCATGTGTTCGAGGAACCGATTTATTGATGATTTCATCCTTTCATCCACACACACACACACACAAACAAACACATGTACACACACAAGCTGCACTTGCAGGGCTATAAATAGACATGCTCACAATACTTGACCCCATAAAAGTGCCAATTTCTAATTCTGATTCGTTGAGAGTGAGAGAGAGTGTGTGTGTGTGTGAGAGAGAGAGAGAGAGAGAGAGAGAGTATGTGTGAGTGTGTGTGTGTGTGTGAGAGAGAGAGAGAGAGAGAGTGTGTGTGTGTGTGTGAGAGAGTGTGAGAGAGAAAGCGAGAGTGTGTGTGTGAGAGAAAGTGAGAGTGTGTGTGTGTGTGTGTGTGAGAGAAAGTGAGAGAGAGAGAGAGTGTGTGTGTGTGTGCGAGAGAGTGTGAGAGTGAGTGAGAGTGTGAGAGAAAGTGAGAGAGAGAGAGAGTGAGAGTGTGTGAGAGAGAAAGCGAGAGAGTGTGTGTGTGAGAGAAAGCGAGAGAGAGTGTGTGTGTGTGAGAGAAAGTGAGAGAGAGAGTGTGTGTGTGTGAGAAAGCAAGAGTGTGTGTGAGAGCGAGAGTGAGAGTGTGTGTGATTGACACCTGTCGCTAAGGGGGTGAAAGTTAGGATTCTACGGGCCTCACCGTGAGAGTAGAGTAGAGTAGAGTAGAGTAGAGTAGAGTAGAGTAGAGTAGAGTAGAGTAGAGTAGAGTAGAGTAGAGTAGAGTAGAGTAGAGTAGAGTAAAAAAACCCAAATAACGACATTATTCAACAATCTCTTCTCGTCTACGTCATTCTCGGTTGACGTAGTGTAACAGTGCAGCGCTTCTGGGTTCAGAACGCCGGCTCCCTATTGGCCGATGCTGGTCATGTGTGTGTGATGCTGGCCAATAATGTTTACACTACGTCAACAGAGTAGGAGAATGACATGGAAGAGAAGAGATTGTTGAATAATGTCGTTATTGTTTTTTTTGCGCACAAAAAGTATTTTCGTCGCTTCATAACATTAATGTTGGACCACTGTAGTCACATGGACTATATGTGACCCTGGACCACAAAACCAGTCACATGGGTCAATTTAAAATGGAGATGTATACATCATATGAAAGCTGAATAAATAAGCTTTCCGTTGATGTATGGTTTGTTTGTTAGGATGCAAAAAAAAATCGAAACATTGAGATATCGCCTTTAAAGTTGTGCATTTATGTTCATGATTTTGCTGCATCCACTCACAGAAATAAATGTTTTGTATATTTACGGTACAAACAGTCAAGCCGGGAAACATTTAAGCCTATCGTCTGGTTCCACTGACACATGCGCACAGTTGAGGTTTGCGACAGCGGAAAATACGTTACTGTTTGAAAAGGCGGCAGATTTGATATGCAATGTGTGAGTTGTGTAAAATCAGACATCCCAAGCTCCGGGAGTCTCCCGCATATTGATAGCGGCTCCCTGATGCCCGCAAATTAGTTCAAATCTCCCGGAATCTAGAGCGAGCGAGCAAGAGCGCGCACATACTGTGCTTAAACTGTGTAGCGCGCGCGGCAGAGCGGGAGAACACCTGCGCATGCGCAGTAAAAGTATAACCTGTGGGGGAAAAGGCGTTTTAAACCTTATTTTGGGGCAAAGTCATCAAACTTTTTCAGCGATTTTTATCATATTTTACTGCTGTTTCTATACATGCAGTTTTTATGTCCCGGTGACCAGTGAAAGTGCAGTTCTGACTCTCTGCCCATTCATTTAGATAGGAGCCTGGTCTCGTTAGTCCGAAATAGCGGCTCGGAGGCGTCGCCAAGATGGCGGCCGAGTGGCATGACTCGCCTAAAAGGACTTTGTCTTTACGTAATATCCTAATGATTTTTGGCTTAAAAGAAAAATTTATAATTTTAAACCCATAAAATGTATTGTTGGCTATTGCCACAAATAAACCGTGTGACTGGGTTTGTGGTTCAGGGTCACAATTGAACATGGACCATCTTTCTGGACCTTGAAAGTTGCAGTGACGTCAGTGGAGGGACAGAAAGCTCTCAGATTTCATCAAATATCTTCATTTGTTCCGAAGATGAACGAAGGTTGTACGGGTTTGGAACGACATGTATAACGGGAGTAATTACTGACAGAATTTTTTACATTTTTGGGTGAACTCTCCCTTTAATGGAAAGGGTGCGGTAGGGGCCCAACCTCAGACTCTTTCATGGGGCCCAAAATGTGCGGTTCCCCTGCGAGAGGAATGACACCAGACCTGTCGCTCCACTGGTTCCACTGGTTCTCCAGGACGGTCCAGTGACTTGATCAGTGTCAGTCACACAACACACACAGCTGCTGATATAAAGATCATGTGACCCTGAACCACAGAACCAGTCACGAGTCACACGGGTTTATTTGTGGCAATAGCCAACAATATATTATATGAATCAAAATTATACATTTTTCTTTTATGCCAAAAATCATTAGGATATTAAGTAAAGATCATGTTCCATGAAGATATTTAGTAAATTTCCTACTGTAAATATATAAAACATTTATTTCTGTGAGTGAATGCAGCAAAATCATGAACATAAATGCACAACTTTAAAGGCGATTTCTCAATGTTTAAATTTTTTTGCACCCTCAGATTCCAGATTTTCAAATATTGTCGTATCCCAACAAACCATACATCAATGGAAAGCTTATTTATTCAGCTTTCAGATGATGTATATACATCTCAATTTCAGAAAATGGACCCATGTGACTTGTTTTGTCAGGGTCACATATACATCAACATAATATCTATACACATCCCGCAATAAACATTCACTGGGAATAAATTGTGTGATCCACTTACAAATAATCTGAGAATGTCCAAATATTGGGTTATGAATCCGTCTAGATCAGAGGTTTTCAATCTTTTAGATGTTACAGAGCCCCAAATATGATCCTCCTCATGCAACGAACCTCCATCCTGACATTTGAAAAAGCCGTATTTCTCAATTTATACAAATTTAAATTGATAAATTGTAAAATGTTATTTGGAAAATATTTAGTATCTATTATTAGGTTGTGTACTTTTCTCTATGCACTATAGTACTGTACTGTGTTATTTATTTTAATCTATTTTATATTATAGACTTTAAATTCGTATAATGATTTTAAATCTCTTTTATAATTTTTTTCCACTGTTTTCCACTGACCCCACCAATACATAAATGATTTATATATGTAATCATTTTTTGTTATATACTTATTTAAATTAGTATTATACATTTTTTTACACTTTTTCTAAGCTTTTCCAGGGACCCCAGCACTTACTTGCGGCCCCAGGTTTATTTATTTATCTTAATAAAAAAAAAATTTGATGGCATACTTAATTTGTATAAATATTTTTCTTTTCTAAGCTCTTCCTTATGCCCCCCATGGTTATATTTGTTTATTTTAATAATTTATAATTACATTTTAAATATTTATATATATATATATATATATATATATTTTCCCTGATAGCACTTCCTTGAAAATCCCTGGTTTGTAATTTTTACGGTTTTCCATGGACCCCAGTAATACATAATTATTTATATAATAAAAAAATATTAAAAAACTAAAAATATGACACTTATTTTCCAAGCTTTTCCAGGGACCCCCAGGGAAACCCCAGACCCCCTGGTTTATTTATTTATCCAAATTTTTTTATTGTATACTTAATTTGTATTAACATTTTTCAAACTGTTTTTCTCTAAGCTCTTCATTATGCCTCCCTGCCTGGTTATATTTATTTTAATCAATTTTTTTGGTATAATTAATCAGAATTTTATTATTTATTTGAATATTTTATTTATGCATTTATTTATTTTTTTCAAAATTCCTTGAAAGCCCCTGGTCTAGATCCCGAATGCACTCGGTGACCGCAGCAAACGCCGACCCTCAATTAAACGTCTCCCACATGACCCATGGAGCGGTTTTCCCACTCATTTGTGTGTGTGTGTGTGTGTGTGTGTCACTGCTAAGCGCTGAGTCTCGCTGATGCTCTATTGTCCATCAGCGTCCGTGGGCGAATCATGACGGCTCTTTCTGTGCTTTAAGGGTTTCCCGCCCCGCTCGAGTGTCTCTTCAGGAGCGCGTGTTTAAAGCTGCGTGACTCATCAGTTTAATGTGTTTCCTGAAGGTTATTCGCAGCCGATGGAAAGGTAACCTCACCGCAGGTTTAGATGAGACGCTTGTTTTCCTCTCTGGTCAGCATGTGTTGAGCGTTCAGATGGAGAGGTCTCGTGGGCAGCGAGTTGTGATGCTTGTTTCTGCACAGGCTGTTGGATTGAGGGGGAATGAGAGATTTGAGGGGGGATAATGGGAAACAGACGGGCTCCCTGCTGCTGATGATGATGATGGACGTGTGTGTGTGTGTGTGTGTCAGTGGTGCCGGGACCAGCGGTGGCGAGGAGGAGAGCTGGCAGCCTCCAGACCCGGAGCTGATCCACAAACTGGTGGTGCAGATCGAGTATTATCTGTCGGATGAGAATCTGGAGCACGACGCGTTCCTCCTCAAACACGTGCGGCGCAACAAGCTGGGCTTCGTCAGCGTGAAGCTGCTCACCTCCTTCAAGAAGGTACGAATCCGTGCGATCCAGTTCTTAAAGTCCCCCTGTAATCAATCGGTTTATCCCTAAAACTCATCAAAGTGACAAAGTTTTTTTTCATTGAAAATGCCTTAAAATATCTTGAATGTAACTCGACACCCTTGCCTCATTTAGTATGTGCGGTTCTATGAATATGCAAATGAGCCCCGCCTCCACTCACTCACTCACTCAGAGATCCACTCGTTGACGATCACACGTTGATCTGATTGGTTACAAGGTAGTTTGTGACGTCAGAAACACCAGCGATTTCAAACCGTGTTTTTGAGACTGTCTTTGTTTCACTGCAGTTTTAAGGAGAAAATACTCCGCAATGCTGTCGACTTATGAATTTACACATGGTTTGTCTTAAAGCATATTAAAAACACCACATAAACAACATTAAAAGCTGGATTTTCACCTCAGGGAGACTTTAAAGACCTCGTGGCCTGAAAACTACTAATCATATCTGTTCACTTGCTGCTCACACATATACAGTTTACAATGTTAAAATGTACATGAACCAAAAAAAGAGCAACATTTGCACGAGTCAGAGTGATTTCCGCTTTTGTACGTCCAGTGTGATTTCAGCATTTTTATAAAAATGTTTAATAGCCAAATTCCTGGCGAAGATCTCATCAACCCGTAATCCCGACGAGAGATCCGCCAATCAAAAGCCACCGTTACCATGGAAATGAAAATCTTGGCAAGAGTTAAGCAGTGCCCGCCCACTCCCATGAAGCATTGCAAATGACATAATCTCCAAATACACACTTAAACTACTACTATTTGTGTAAATCTCACAGTATGTCGTTTTTATGCTTCATAATCCGTGACTAAAGCAGCAGCTTTATATCGTTTCCGATTGGATTGTCGTTCTCAGTGCTTTATGGGATTTCCTTGTCAAACCGTTTAAGTGTGCTTGTTTTCTCTCCGTTTTCAAATCCTTTCTCCTTCTGAGTTTGTGATTCATCCGTGAGCGGGTTGGTTTGATTCATGACTCAGATCTCTGCATTGAAGTGTGTTGAAACACCTTTGAAGAAACTGAATGAGAATAATACGGAGGAAATTATGGTTTTGTTGGGCTGTGATTTATTAAAAAAAAGGCTTTTCAAAATGTTCTACTCCCTACTTCCTGCTTTAATGAGAAATAATGTAAGCACAGGGAAACACAAATGCATTTGATGGTCTTTGAAAGTAATTATCATGCACTGAATTATTATATTGCATCTCATGCTGCTTTCACTGATTTGATGCACATTCTGATGGTTAGACGGAGAAAGTCAAACGTTCACTGCCTTTATCAAGCTTAATTAAACCTGTACTTTGATGTGCACGACATGAAATTAATTTCTGTGACAAGCAATGAACACTGAACAGCCTACGATCAAGAACCGCATGTTGATGAACGGAGCCTTTTCACAATTATTCATCATTAATCTAGCATTTTTTTATTTATCTTTTTACATTTTTCATTTTTTACAGGTATTATATATGAAGACTTGAGATGCAAAAATCTTACTCTGTCTGACATTTACTTTTAGATGTCAGATGGACTTTGAGGTTTTTGCATCTGAAGTCTTCATATTTAAACACTACTTTGTGTTTTCTTACTTTGGTATCAAACTAGTTAACGCTACTGCTTACACTGTTAAACATGATGTACTTCCTCAGAGCAAATATCTGCCAATAAGGTCAGGAAAATAAACTTAATTCAAAGAGAAACGAGATTATATTTCTGACTCCATTGGCAGATATTTGCTCTTGTTTTAAACACAAACTTGCTTTTGATGTATTTTTCAGTATACAAGACATAATGTCTTCAGCCATTTTGCTTCTCTAGTAAATGTATCTTGATTTAAGAATATTTAGATATTTGTGCTGGAAAACAAGACAAACACTGAGGAAGAACAACATGTTTTGCTGAGGGAGTGATGATGAGTTTGACATCTTCTGACCAACGTAATCAATCTCTTTTGAGAATGTTGTTTATATGTCTATGTGGTGTTTTTAATATGCTGTAAGACAAACCATGTGTAAATTCATAAGTCGACAGCATTGCTGAGTATTTTCTCCTTAAAACTGCAGTGAACCAAAGACAGTCTCAAAAACACGCTTTGAAATCGCTGGTGTTTCTGACGTCACAAACTACCTTGTAACCAATCGGATCAACGTGTGATCGTCAACCAGTGGATCTCTGAGCTGAGTGAGTGGAGGCGGGGCTCATTTGCATATTCATAGAACCGCGTATACTAAAGGCAAGGGTGTCGAGTCAAGATATGAAGAAATTTTTTTTTTTCAAGGAAAAAATGCTTATGTCATTTTGGTGATCAAATTAAGGGGTACAATTATTGACTACAGGGGGACTTCAGTATTTTTTCTTCTAAAGTAAATGTACTATTATTTAAAGAGGACGTATATGCCTTTGTACAAAGTCTTGATGTTATTTTCAGGCTCTACTAGAACAGGTTTTCCTGCTTGAATGTTGATTATTTTCCTCATATTCTCCATTGTTGCGGCTCCTCTCTTCCCAGTCTGTCAGTAACGCTCTGTTTACTTCCTGTCTCTATGAAGCCCCTCCTTCTGAAAAGCACACTGTAATTTTAACGATTAAAAATGAGTTTAAAGGATAAAATTGACTACAGGGGGACTTTAACATAATTGATGGTCATACCTGAAGAATGTGTTTCTCTCTCTCGCTCTCTCTCTCTCTCTCTCTCTCAGGTTAAGCACTTGACGCGGGACTGGAGAACCACGGCGTATGCCTTGCGTCACTCAAGCCTGCTGGAGCTGAACGACGAGGGCCGGAAGGTGCGGCGCAGGTCAACCGTGCCGGTTTTCGCCAGTGAGTCTTTACCGAGTCGGATGCTGTTGCTCAGCGAACTGAAGCGTTGGCCGGAGCTGGATGTAGCGTTCGGAGGAGACGCCGGTAACGGAGGCCCGACCCAGCAGGAGCGGCTCATGGAGCTTCTTCTGAAAGCGTTTGGAAACTACGGGCCGATCGCCTCGGTGCGGGTCCTCAAACCCGGGAAGGACTTGCCGGCGGATCTGAAGAAGCTGAGCGGGCGTTATTCCCAACTGGGAACGGAAGAGTGCGCAATCGTAGAGTTCGAAGAAGTGGAGGCGGCGATGAAAGCCCACGAGGTGTTCGGCGTAGACGGAGGCATGAAAGTGGTTCTGATCGGCACCAAACCTCCGAAGAAAAAGGTCCAGAAAGACCGGCAGCGGGACGAGGGAGGCATGCGTAAAAGTCGCTCGCTCAACAGTCGCGTGCGAGAGCTTCAGTATCATGGAGGCGACGACTCCGCCGCTAGCTCTTCGGAAACTGAAAGCAATCCTACATCGCCTCGTTTATCACGCAAGTCGCGTTCCTGCAACAAGCTCAGTCCGACAAGCGCCGGTCCGAATCATCTCAGCCCGGTTGTTTCGCCCCGCTCGAGTCCGTGGAGCAGCCCGCGCGCTAGCCCGTGTTCCCAACGGAAAACGCACCACTCTGGGAAGTCTCCGCTAGCTAGCGAGGGTCGTTTGAGTCCGGAACCGGGCCGGCGTTGGGCGGACTATTCCTCGGATAGCAGCTTGACGCCGTTGGGAAGCCCGTGGGTCCAGCGGCGCAAGCAAGTGGCGAGCCAGGAGAGTAGCCCGGTGGGAAGCCCGATGCTAGGCCGGAAGATCCAGAACGCTGACGGTATTCCCGCGGGAGTGGTTCGGCTCCCGAGAGGTCCAGACGGGACTCGAGGCTTCCACTGTCCTGGACCCGGGAAAACTGCGTCCACGCAAACCTGAAGACTCCCGTCGTCGACTCTCACACTCTCTCAACTCAACGCATCTCTGTAGGACTTTTGTAAAACCTTTTTCTATATGCTATTTTTGTTAACGTTTTATACATCTTAATTTAACTGATTTCCTCATTGAATGATGGCATCACGACAAAGGGAAGCCGTTCTGAAAGTATTTAAGTTTTAAAAATCGCCTCCGTATTTTTCCACGGTATCCCCCCCCACCCCCCATCCGGCGCTGGAAATCCCTGAAGGAATATATTTTTTGTTTTATTTGCTTTAACTTCTGTTTTGTTTCTGCCTTTAAACGTGCTTCTCATTTTAGTGATTTATGGATCGGCTGGGATCTGTTTTTTTTCCTTTTCTCTCTGTTCTTGGGTTCGAGTCCTCTCTGCTTCCTCGCAGTGAAAGAGTGTTTGAGGTTTCTGTCCTGAGCACAAATGCCTCGTATCTGCCTTCATCTGAGTGAAGGCATCGCAGTCTGCTTCCGTACTGTACAAATAAATCACTACAATCGCAGCTATCTGGGGTATTGCTCATTTCTTTGGATCCAATATTCTCTTGCTTCTGGCGGTTTTGTTTTGCATTTCAATTCACTGTAGAGTTCGGGTTTCATGTAAATCATCTCTACTGCTTTCCCATTCAGCTTTAACAATTTCGACACTTATAATGCATGTTAACATCAAACCAAAATGTATTCAGACACCAACATTTCTCACATTATTGCAGTTTATTCGCTATAGTTTTAGAAAATCGTAATAATATGACCAGAACTCAAGAGTTATTAAATCAGTTGATATTTCACTGGTTTTGTCCGTCCTTCTGTTAGACTGTCTCACACATGAATTATGTTGAATATCTGTCAGCTGTTAAATTTAACTACACAATTAGATAATACCAGTTTAGCTCAACCAGTGCTTCATGTTCAGTCTGTGGTGTAAAAAGGTGCATTAGCAATTAAAGAAAAAACTTCAGCAAAACATGATCAGCTCAAAGTGTCCCAATCATTTTTGATCCCAATTTTTATAAATTTTACTGTATGAAGATTTTTTGGGTATAATATGTCATAGTTTACTTTTATTTTGCTCTCCTCACTTACATAAATTAACTATAGTGTCCTGCACCCTCAAGTGAAAAAAATATCAAATTATATCTGGTGTCTGAATAATTTTTGGTCTCACTATATAATGCATTCATAAATAATTGCAACCAAAGACAAAATGCATTTTAATATTTGAGAATTTCTTGTTACGTCTGAATTTGGTTGTTTGTCATGTGTTCTTTCTAAAGGTGTTTTATGAATGTTTCATAACAGTGGTTACAATTATTCATGAGATCATACAATAAGGCGTAATTAATGCAATAAATATAAAGGCTTAATTTTACAATGAACTGCATCGGCCTGACAATATGCATGACTGAAAGAGGACAAATGATAGTGACAGTTATGTAAATGCATTAACAGCAGAAGTGTCATTTACAGCCTAACACTTTGAACAAACACTAGGCTAAATATTGTGTTCGCATTAGCCATATTACCAAGTGATAGCTAAATTAATTTGTGGCTAGAGTTTGACATTAAACAAACACTTTCAGATTCAGAAGCATTTCCTCTATGCATGCTGTTGTACCGATGCACAGTTGCATTGTTTTTACCCCTGTTGAGATGCAGATAATGTCTGTTTTTCACTGAGAAGGTCAGCTGCATTGCTGTTCTAATAGTAATGTGATGTTTTGAGTTAATGATCACGTAAAATCCATCAGAACGGATGATTTCACTTCACTAGATTGCAACCGAATCTGCGGTAAAGTAAAGGTGACCATTTGGTCCCATTTCCTCGAAGATAATTTTATTTGACACAGCATGACGTGGTAATGTTTCTAAGCAACTGCCTGATCTCCACAGGAAAGCACAGTATACTTCAGTTCAGTCAGATGAAGTTCAGGCCTGAGCCGAATTTTACATGAATGGAGTCTCTTCAAAATTATGTTTGGCATCGACTTAATATGCGCCTTGATTATGGACAATTGATGTAGCTGCAGATAATTTGCATTAATATCAGTTAATGTGTGCTTTTATCTGCATGTT
The DNA here is from genome assembly GCA_030770095.1 of Gila robusta. Classification (NCBI taxonomy): domain Eukaryota; kingdom Metazoa; phylum Chordata; class Actinopteri; order Cypriniformes; family Leuciscidae; genus Gila; species Gila robusta. The sequence goes on from JAVALU010001332.1 coordinate 483,955, forward strand.
CACCTGAATTATACTGGACTCAATAAGCATTGTCAATTATAGTTCATTTTCTGGTAGAATGAGATATATCTGGATTTCCAATTAAATTGGCAACAACATCTTTTGGCCAGATTGTCCATTGAGCATGAAATCCGCCTCATGGTTTCCACATCACAAATTAATCCATCGCAGTAATGGCTTCTGTAGAAACCTGTATTATTTAAATCTTGTGATTTGTACAATTATATGCAGCACCCAACTTTTTAAAGCAATTATGCCAAGCCATTTTCTAAATTCTGTGGCTCATAGTCATAACTAATATGTTGCCAATTTAATACACTCCTACATGCACACACTCCCTCTTCTACTCGAGTATAAAGTCACTTTCCAGAACCTCCAGCCGATCTGAGATGAACACACACCTCGAAAACAACACTTAACTAAACAATACACATCCACTGACATAAAGACACAACTCCAGTTTACAAAATCGTGTTCTCTTTCTCTTTTTTCTGTTTCTCTTCCAGCTCTTTTGTCTTATTTTGTAGCTTATACTATAAACTATCCATTTTAAAGTCATTATACACATGCATTACACAAAATTCAACTTGAAAACCACTATAGTAATAAACACTGTCTGTTTTTTATTAAGGAACTCCCTACCTGTGTGCTTCCTCACAAAACTCTTCATCTTGCACAGCTGTATCATTCTTAGAATGTAAAATGGATGAAATATCTCAAGCGTTTCAGTCAAATAAACCTTTAACCCGCGCGGGAAAAAAATCAACCCGCGACAACGTTTAAAAGTCGCCGAATTACGCGGGAAAACAGCGGTCATGCACAGTGTAACGGATTATCGCTAAAGAAAAAGAAAAAATGGGGCGGGGACTATCTGTCGGTTGTTGATTGGATGTTGACGTGTTCTGAGACTCGCGCTTAAAACTGCACAAGTGCATTGGCTGGCCAAGCCTGAAAAACAGGCTTTTTTTAATGCTAGTTGAGCATAAGAAACAACATTTATTAGAGAATTCATGGTATTTTTTGTTGCTGTGAATGTGGATAGTGCT
>JAVALU010001332.1:490000-507500 GCA_030770095.1 Gila robusta
GAAAAGTTTCAGTCTGGATTCAGGCCACATCATAGCACTGAAACTGCGCTTGTTAGAATCACAAATGATTTACTTTTAGCTTCGGACCAAGGCTGTATCTCAGTACTAGTTTTACTTGATCTTAGTGCTGCGTTCGACACTATAGATCACACAATACTCTTAGATCGACTACAAAATTACACTGGTGTTCAAGGACAAGCATTAAGCTGGTTCAGGTCATACTTATCTGACCGCTACCATTTCGTCTACTTAAATGGAGAAAAATCGATCATAACTTCGGCAAACTATGGAGTGCCGCAGGGATCTGTGTTAGGCCCTTTATTATTCTCAATATATATGCTGCCACTTGGTAATATTCTAAGGAAACATGGAATTAGTTTCCATTGTTATGCTGATGACACTCAAATATATATTTCATCACGGCCAGATGAATACGCTAAATTATCCAAATTGACAGATTGTGTTAAAGATATAAAAGATTGGATGACGCGTAATTTTCTTTTATTAAATCCAGACAAGACAGAGGTAATACTTATCGGTTCTAAAAACCGTCCACAAAACCTTTCACAGCACGACTTTAACATAGTAGGATGCCCTGTTACTTTATCCGCTACAGTAAAAGACCTGGGTGTTACATTAGACTGCAACCTGTCTTTTGAAAAGCATATTTCATATGTTACAAAAACTGCCTTTTTCCACCTTAGAAACATTGCTAAGCTACGTAATATGCTATCAGTCTCTGATGCAGAAAAGTTAGTTCATGCATTCATGACCTCGAGACTAGATTACTGTAATGCTTTATTAGCTGGTTGTCCTGCATCTTCAATAAACAAGCTACAGTTAGTCCAAAATGCAGCCGCTAGAGTTCTTACTAGATCAAGAAAATATGATCATATAACACCGATTTTATCATCACTTCATTGGTTACCTATAAAGTTCCGTATTAAATACAAGGTATTGCTTTTGACTTATAAAGCTCTAAATGGTTTAGCTCCAGTCTATTTAACGGATCTTCTATCGCCTTACAATCCATCACGCTCTTTAAGATCACTAGATTCGAGGCTTCTGGTCATTCCTAGGATATCCAGATCCACCAAAGGAGGCAGAGCATTTTCACATTTAGCTCCGAAGCTCTGGAATAGCCTTCCTGATATTGTTCGTAGCTCAGACTCGCTCTCCCAGTTTAAAACTAGACTGAAGACGCATCTATTTAGCCAGGCATTCATATAAATTTTTTATATTACAGTTACTGTAAATTCGGCCTCTAGTTCATAAACGCCAGAGGAGAACTGGCCCTCGACTGAGCCTGGGTTCGTTTTTTTTCTCCATTGGGTCATCTGATGGGGTGTTAGGACACCATTAGGTCACTGGATGGAGTTTTTCGGTTCCTTGCCACTGTTGCCTTTGGCTTGCTCAGTTGGGGATATTCAAATTAATTAACCAATCATACCATTGATCAGCTCTACCAAACTTGGATGTCTTTTTTCCAGTAATAAACAAACATTGTTAAGTTGTTTTGATTGATACTGTGAAGCAGCTTTGATACAATCTGTATTGTGAAAAGCGCTATATAAATATATTTGACTTGACTTGACTTGACACACACAGTGTTACGCTCGTTATGGAACGCACACACACACACACACACACACACAGTGTTATGCTCGTTCTGGAACACACACACACAGTCAGTGTTACGCTCGTTATGGAATGCACACACACACACACACACACAGTCAGTGTTACGCTCGTTATGGAACGCACACACACACACAGTGTTACGCTTGTTCTGGAACACACACACACACAGTGTTACGCTCGTTCTGGAACACACACACACACACAGTGTTACGCTCGTTCTGGAACACACACAGCCCAATTTATACTTCTGCGTCGGGCCTACGCCGGAGCCTCTACGCTATACACTACGCGTTGGTTTTCATTTATACTTCTGCGTCGTTGTCCGCGTTGACGCGCAATTACACATGCAGAGGGAGCATGTGAAACCCGAGGGAGGGGTTCTAGCAGACCAATCACAGCGCTTGCGTCCGCGTAGAATTGACGCGTTGTTACATTTTTGGAGAGGTGCACGTCAGGGTACGCCGAAGGGTACGCGCGCTACGCACAGCCTACGGCGTAGCTACGGCGTAAGTTCGACGCAGAAGTATAAATTGGGCTTAACACACACACAGTGTTACGCTCGTTCTGGAACACACACACACACTGTTACGCTCGTTCTGGAACACACACACACAGTGTTACGCTCGTTCTGGAACACACACACACACACAGTGTTACGCTCGTTCTGGAACACACACACACACACACACACACACACACACACACACACACACACACAGTGTTACGCTCGTTCTGGAACACACACACACAGTGTTACGCTTGTTATGGAACGCGCACACACACACACACACACACACACACAGTGTTATGCTCGTTCTGGAACACACACACAGTGTTACGCTCGTTCTGGAACACACACACACAGTCAGTGTTACGCTCGTTATGGAACGCACACACACACACACAGTGTTACGCTCGTTCTGGAAAACACACACACACACGCAGTGTTACGCTCATTCTGGAACACACACACACCCACACAGTGTTACGCTCGTTCTGGAACACACACACACACAGTGTTAAGCTCATTCTGGAACACACACACACCCACACACACAGTGTTACGCTCCTTCTGGAACACACACACACACACACACACACATACACACAGTGTTATGCTCTGCCGGATGTGAATGTTTCTGATGGATGGGAATCTGGATGGGAATGTTTCTGCCGGATGTGAATGTTTCTGCCGGATGTGAATGTTTCTGCTGGATGGGAATGTTTCTGATGGATGGGAATGTTTCTGCTGGATGGGAATGTTTCTGATGGATGGGAATGTTTCTGCCGGATGGGAATGTTTCTGCCGGATGTGAATGTTTCTGCTGGATGGGAATGTTTCTGCCGGATGGGAATGTTTCTGCCGGATGGGAATGTTTCTGATGGATGGGAATGTTTCTGCTGGATGGGAATGTTTCTGCCGGATGGGAATGTTTCTGCCGGATGGGAATGTTTCTGCTGGATGGGAATGTTTCTGCTGGATGGGAATGTTTCTGCTGGATGGGAATGTTTCTGTCGGATGGGAATGTTTCTGCCGGATGTGAATGTTTCTGATGGATGGGAATGTTTCTGCCGGATGTGAATGTTTCTGATGGATGGGAATCTGGATGGGAATGTTTCTGCCGGATGTAAATGTTTCTGCTGGATGGGAATCTGGATGGGAATGTTACTGCTGGATGGGAATGTTTCTGCCGGATGTGAATGTTTCTGATGGATGGGAATGTTTCTGATGGATGGGAATCTGGATGTGAATGTTTCTGCCGGATGTGAATGTTTCTGCTGGATGGGAATGTTTCTGATGGATGGGAATGTTTCTGCTGGATGGGAATGTTTCTGCCGGATGGGAATGTTTCTGCCGGATGGGAATGTTTCTGCTAGATAGGAATGTTTCTCACCACGCAGTGAACGCCGGCTCGGCTCCTGCAGGTGAAGTTTGCCGGTCGCCCGAAGGTGCAGTTGTGATGAAACGAGCAGTTGATGCATTCGGACGGCAGTTTGATGCACAGGCCTCCACTGGGACACCTGGACGTGTAGTTCTCTGTCAGCACTGGAGACGCTGCACACACACACACACACACACACACACACCTTTCAGTCTCACACTGCTGCTCGTCTGCATGAGGCAGTGTGTGTGTGAGAGGCTCACCTGAGGAAGTGTGTGAAGAAGTGTGTGTGTGAGTCTCACCTGAGGAAGTGAGTGTGTGTGTGTTTGTGTGTGTGTGAGTCTCACCCAAGCGGCAACCTCCCTGTCTCTCTCTTGAAACCAACACGGAAGTGAATTAAACTGCAATTCATCGCCTGGCCACTTGAGGCTGGCAGCAAAAGTGAGTCAAATCTGTATCTCCCCCATGTTAAAATGCCCAACTTTACCGCAGAAACAAATATGTTTACAGCCTGGTGTCTTAAGTTGTTTTGGTCTATACAGCTAATTTTGCCCTTCGTGACGACTGTGAGGGGGGTGAATTTTTTTAAAACTCATCCGTTTAAATTATATTAAGCCTTAAAATGCTGCATAATCAAGGGTGTGGCCACTTGAGTGACAGGTGGGTTGCCGCTGCTGTTAGCCGTTTGTCTGCTCTGTTATGTCACCTCAGCTGATTCCAGCTGCTGAACTCGCCATCTCTGCCGTGTTTGTAGTTTTTTCGGGATTATTTCATAAAATTTAATACACGCCTTATACCTTCGCCCACGCCGTTGGATTCCGTCGTTGTCGAGTATCGAAAGACCAGCGCTGTTCTTCAGTTGTTTTCCTCCGTGAACATGCACTCATGGATGTCTGACAATTTCGTTGCTTTTTGGAGTTCAGATTTAAAAACGTCTAAGATATAGAGGCCACACTCGTTCACATTCGTTGATCTTATGGAACAGATAGACTATAATGTGCTTATTTAACTTTTTAGTGTTAAATAAAAAGTACCGTCAGATGAAATCCTGCAGGTGTCAGTGCTTTCTCTCCGTCCCTTAAATGAGCGCGGATTTCTAGTGCATTACTTGAACTTCTTAGGTAATATCTATCAGAATTTAAAAAGGACTGAATAAAGCTCTCTACGAACTTGACGTGCGATGCCGCGCTGACTGACATGTATGCGCGTGAATCACTGTCACACACACGCTCAGAGCAAATATTGTAAGTTACTGCATGATAATACATTTTTATCTAGCAGAATAATAATGCATCACAATACACATAGTCTCACGTTTAGTTATGTCTTTTAACTATTATAGTACTCAACTCCACCCACGTCCCGCCTTTTTGCCCATTTTCATTTATCCGGGAGTGACGCGCTTCCAAGATGGCGACGTCCGACTCCGCCCACTTTAGGCTTCAAAAACGCTGTTCAGAAACCTACGGGTGACGTCACGGACACTACGTCCATATTTTTTTACAGTCTATGGTCTCACCTGAGGAAGTGAGTGTGAGTGTGTGTGTGTGTGTGTGTCTCACCTGAGGAAGTGTGTGTGTGTGTGTCTCACCTGAGGAAGTGTGTGTGTGTGTGAGTCTCACCTGAGGAAGTGTGTGTGTGTGTGTGTGTGTGTCTCACCTGAGGAAGTGAGTGTGTGTGTGTGTGTGTGTCTCACCTGAGGAAGTGTGTGTGAGTGTCTCACCTGAGGAAGTGTGTGTGTGTGTGTGTGTGTGTGTGTGTTCATATTTTTCTATCCCGGTGGGGACTTCAACCTGAATGCACACAGACTCACAGTCACAGTGGGGACCTAAATAGAGGTCCCCATGGGTAAACAAGCTTATAAATCATACAGAATTAGTTTTTTTGGAAATGTAAAAATGCAGACAGTTGTGTGTGTGTGTGTGTGTGTGTGTGATGGGTAGGTTTAGGGGTCGGGTTAGTGTAAGGGGATATAATATACAGTTTGTACAGTATAAAAACCATTAAGTCTATGGAGAGTCCCCACAAAGATAGTAAACCAGACGTGTGTTTGTGTGTGTGTGTATGTGTGTGTGTGTGTGAGTCTCACCTGAGGACGAGGACAGGGCCGCTGGGCTGCTCATCACTGGGTTCTGCTGAGCCGTGAACGGAGGATCCTGACCAACATGAGCAGAACTCAGATACCCTGAGGAGAGAGAGACCACATCACCTGTGTGTGTGTGTGTGTGTGTGTGTTTCAGGCGTGTGCAAATAAAATTTCCAAGCCATGGTAAAATAAATGTATAAATAAATCCAATTAATTTTTTTTTTTCCACATTCAGTTAGTATTTAATAGTATTGTAACGTTATGGTTGTTCTGTAACATATAACAATAATAATAATATATTATTATTATTACTCATATTTAATTTTTTAGTACATAGTATTATTACTTTTTTATTCTTATTGTTTTAGTTTTTATAATTTATGTTATTGTGTAGTCCTACTGAATGGGGGACAACTGATTTTTCTTCTTTTATTGTTCTTCGCTGATGACATGATTAAAGAGTATCATTAAAATACAACAACATAATACCCTGTAAGTGTGTTTACAATATGAATAAACCCTAGTATTTACATGGCCCACATGACATCACTAATGTACTGTACCAAAAACACGGTACAACACCGCACTAATAGTTACCGAAGCGCTCTTACCGATCACACATTTGGAGTAAATGTCCAGCAGCAGCAGAACCAGGATCATATACGAGCTCATGATGTTTCGTCCGCGTTCAAAAACCCATTTCAGTCCGTTCGCTGTCATCCCGAACACTGGTTCTGTTCTTCTGCCTACAGACGGACTCCACTTCCGCTTCCGCAAGCGTCCCAACGGCTGCTAGTTCAAAATAAAAGTCCAATAACGGAGGAAGAACGATTGCTTTATTTATTCAATATTTTTAGGGAGAATTTAAGTTATTTATCTCGCTTCAAAAAAAAATATCTAAACGTTTCCCATGAAGATATATTTCTTTATTTTTCTAACCAAGAGAAGGCATCCAGGCTTGTCAACTAGCTGAAATTGAAATTAAAAGGGATAGTTTACCCAAAAATGACAATTCTGCCATTAATCACTCACCCTCATGTCGTTCAAAACCCGTAAGATTTTTGTTAATCTTAGGAGCACAAATTAAGATATTTTTAATGAAATATAAGAGCGTACCCTCCATTGATAGCTACGCAACTACCACTTTCATAAAAGCAATCCATTCGACTCCAGTGGTTCAACCTCAGTTTTATGAAGCGACGAGTGGCTTGTTTGCACACCAATTATTTTATTTTTTTACCACTTTGTTTACAAAATATTAATCTCCAACGCTGCTCTCGTGAACGCGCGAAAGTTTAACAGGTCTTGGAACAAATTGAGGGAGAGTAATTAATGAAATATAAATTTTTGGGTAAACTAATCCTTTAATATATATTTTTTTATATTTTATTTTAAGTAACAAAAATATTTCAGTTAACTATAATAACCCTAGCATTGCGTGATTTATAATGAAGTAAAATGTCAAAGGGAATATTTAATTAATTATTTAATTCACTAATTAAAGATTCTGAATGCCTCAACATGGCATCGAAGATTTTGATTAGGTATATGATGTTTCTCAGAAGCTGTACGTGTGTGACAGAGAATAACAAACCAGAAACATGATGCTGAATCTTTGAGTCTCTTTATTGCAAACCGTCAGCACTTGAACACAAACATCCAGACACTTTAACACCATCACATCATATCACACGGCCAGCGAACAAAGCCGTTGGTTCACAGATCATCTTCCGAATGCCATCGCTCAGAGTAAACAGTGCAGTTTTCCTTCTTCATATTCCCATCTGTGGCCTTCATCTCAGACCAGGGTTCGTACAGACTCTGTAAAATGAAATTCCAGGACTTTTCAAGCACTAGTTTTTTCAAAGAACTACAATTAGCACATATCAAACAAAATCTTTTTTTTTTAACTAAAATTACATATATATGGTATCTGATGTTTCACTTCATAGAGATCAATCCATTGACCAGCGCTGTCAGGCATGGGAAATCTCCTTAACCATTGAAAGGATACTATAACAAAGATATTGTCTTCCTATTCAAACTGATTTTTTACCATGAATATACGATCGACCTGAAGAATGAAAGTTGTATTATATACTTATCATAAACTTAACATCATGCGAAATAGCTGTATATATCAGACGGGCTGCAGCGTTAATTTTATGTGAAAAGATAGTAATTTCAAGCACTTTTCTAATACCTCTTCATAAATATGGCTGTTGTCAAGAGTTTTCCAGGACTTAAATTTAAAAAAGTCAAATTCAAATTCTTGTACGAACCCTGTGGGACTCAGAAGTCTTCCTCAGCGCTGCGGCAGCGGGACCGTCGGATCCGAGTCAGTCTGGCCATCACCTCCTCCACACACACTTCTCCGTGCACCTTGTTGTCTCTGGTGCGCACGTTCACACTGTTTGTGACACGCTCCTTCTCGCCCACCACTGCCAGACAAACACACACAAACACAGACAGCTGGCGTATCAGTGCACGGATCAGTGTTGGGGAAAGTTACTTTTAAAAGTAATGCATTAAAATATTGCGTTACTTCAAAAAAGTAACTAATTGCGTTATAAAGTCACTTTTTATGAAAAGTAATACATTACAATATTGCGTTACTCCTAAAAAAGTAACTATTTGTGTTACTTTTTATGAAAAGTAATGCATTACAATATTGCGTTACTCCCAAAAAAGTAACTAATTGCTTGTCATGTAAAAAGCTGTCAGTCAATAAATGTGAAAAAGTAACTAGCGTTAGTTATTTGAAAAAGTAACTTCGATATTTTGTTGTAAATTACTTTACTACTAACTTGAAAAAGTAATCTGATTATGTAAGTCAAGTTACTTGTAATGAGTTACACCCGACACCGCGTATCAGTGTCGGGAAACTCGCTCGTCAGTCCTCACGTCTTACCCAGGATGAAGTTGTACTGCGCCAGCTGTGCGTTGCGAATTTTCTTGTTCAGAAGGCAACTGGAATCCAAATCAGCATCGGCCATAAAACCGGCTTCAACAAACCGTTTACAGACCTGGAGCGGGAGGAAGATCAACTTTAGTTTCTAAATTCTTATTTGTAAATGTGAATTTATCTGACTTTTTACTGACTTTTTTCTCGTAATTGTAGGTTATTTCTTGCAATTCTGACTTTTTTCTCGCAATCGTAGATTATTTCTCGCAATTCTGACTTTTTTCTCGTAATGGTAGTTTATTTCTCGCAATTCTGACTTTTTTCTCGTAATGGTAGGTTATTTCTCGCAATTCTGACTTTTTTCTCGTAATGGTAGTTTATTTCTCGCAATTCTGACTTTTTTCTCGTAATTGTAGGTTATTTCTCGAAATTCTGACTTTTTTCTCGCAATCGTAGTTTATTTCTCGCAATTCTGACTTTTTTCTCGCAATCCTGACTTTTTTCTCGTAATCGTAGGTTATTCCTTGCAATTCTGACTTTTTTCTCGCAATCGTAGTTTATTTCTCACAATTTTTAATTTTTTCTCGTAATCGTAGTTTATTTCTTGCAATTCTGACTTTATTCTCCCAATCGTAGCTTATTTCTTGCAATTCCGACTTTTTTCTCGCAATCGTAGTTTATTTCTTTCAATCGTAGTTTATTTCTCGCAATTCTGACTTTTTCTCGCAATCGCACTTATGAATCGTTCATAATAAGAGCAGGAACATGGTTATTTTTATAGTCTAAAAATATAAAAACTGAGCATCAAAAAACATTCTCTGTTGTTCAGTAAGTGATGATAGAGCTGATGTTGAACCTGTTTGGCGTATTCTTCGAGAGACGGGTTAACCGGCACCAGCATCACCTGACGTGGAGACAACCACAGCGGCCTGAGGAAACACAGATGCAACAAGAACCCTTAAAAGACCTCAAATATCTGAAGACATGATTTATGAGACTACAGTCATTCATAGTACAATCACTTTTCTGACAACAACCAAAATGTGATGCAGCTTTGCGAAGACAGCTGTAATGCTGCTTAATGTAGAGCAGTTTTCTTATTTCTGATACATTTAAATTTAAAAAAAGATCCTACTTATAGCTAACAATAACAACACTGATTAAAATGATTCAAAACAGTTCCTCACCATTTCCCGGCGTAGTTCTCGGTGAGGATGGCGATCATTCGCTCCACTGATCCCAGAATGGCGCGGTGAATGATCACCGGTCTGGCCTTGTCATCCCCATCTTTCCTGCAACGGTTCACACAGTTAAAGGTGCAGTGTGTGATTTATAGCGGCATCTAGTGGTGAGGTTACGAATTGCACCCAACAGAAGTTAAGGTGGCTGACAGGAAGTGATGTCGTCGTCTGAGACAGCAGAGAGTAGCCAGTTAAACAATGAGGTTTCTTTACAAAGATAAATTAAGAAATTATGTTTACTTAATTATTCAGTAAAACGATGTTATTGCGAATATTATTGTTACTTGTTCATCATTGTGTCAGTGTTTTATTCGCTGACTTTAGCAGCTTCTTTGCACGAAGACTAACAGTGACGAAAAGTGTGTCCGTTCAGGACCACTGTAGAAACATGTCGATGTAAGGAGACCCGCGGTGTGTGTAGAGAGAAATGGCTCATTCTGAGGGTCTTTATACACCACTGAAAACATAGTTATGTATATGATATTGAATTTCTGTCAACAGATCCTCCTAAATATAACACAATGCACCTTTAAAACACAGACTGCAAAGCCGTCAGAGAGTTTACAGCGAGTGCTGAGCTGTACTTACCCCACATATGTGAGATTGAAGCGCACGGGTAACTGGAAGTCCAGCTGAATCGTGGCGCACTGATGATAACGGCCGATGGCATCTTTAATCTGGATGTCAATCTGGAGCAGAAGAGTTCAGAGAAATTAATATTCCTGCTGGGAAACGTCTTGATATGGAAGCTTGTTTCCGCCATGGAAAAATAAAAGCGAATATTGCTTGAGAAATAAACTATGATTGCGGAAAAAATTAAAAAGTCAGAATTGCGAGAAATAAACTTGCGATAGCGAGAAAAACTCAGAATAAATCGAAATAGACTACGATTGCAGGAAAAAAGTCAGAATTGCGAGATCTAAACTACAATTAGGAGAAATTCTGATAAATAAAGTCCGAATTGTGAGAAAATTTCGCAATTGTAATTTATATCTCGCAATTCAGATTTTTTTTTTTGAATCGTAGTTTATTTCTCCCAATTCTGACCTTTTTTAATCGCAAGTTTATATCTCGCAATTCTGAATTTTTCGCAATTATGAGTTTTTTACAATTCTGTCATTTTTCTCACAATCGTAGTTTATCGCAATTCTTACTTTCTCGCAATTGCACGTTTATATCTCGCAATTCAGATTTTTTTTTTTGAATCGTAGTTTATTTCTCCCAATTCTGACCTTTTTTAATCGCAAGTTTATATCTCGCAATTCAGAATTTTTCGCAATTGTGAGTTTTTTACAATTCTGACATTTTTCTCACAATCGTAGTTTATCGCAATTCTTACTTTCTCGCAATTGCACGTTTATATCTCGGAATTCAGAATTTTTTCGCAATCGTAATTTAAGTCTCGCAATTCTGAATTTTTCTCGCAATCAAAATGTATATCTCGTAATTCCACATTTTTTTCAGAATCGTAGTTTATTTCTCCCAATTCTGACTCTTTTAAATTGTAATCGCAAGTTTATATCTCGCAATTCATAGTTTTTCTGCAATTATGGGTTTTCTCGCAATTCTGAAAATTCTCACAATCAGTTTATTTATCGCAATTCTGCCTCTCGCAATTCCCACCTTATAACTTGCAAAAAGTCATAGTTGTGCGAGATAAACGAGTCAGAAAATGTCAGAATTGTAAGCTTAATTTTTTTTTCATGAGAAAAAAGTGAGAATTGCTAGATAAAAAGTCACAATTACCTTTTTTAATAAGTTTCCCGTGATGGAAACAAGCTTCTATAGGTCGATGTGATTTATGAACGCAACATCAGTCATAAAGAGTTCTGACCTTTGGTCCGTAAAAAGCACCATCGCCAGGATTCAGCTTCCACGGCTCTCCGAACTCATTCAGGCTGTTCTCCAGTTGCTGTTCAAATAAAACCTCAGTTATACTGAACAAAAACAACCCAAATCTCAGAGACAGCGGTTAAATGGCATTCTGGAACCTTCTCGGCTTGATTCCACACCGCAACATCGCCCAGAAACTTCTCGGGACGCGTGGAGAGATGCAGCTGGAAGGAGAAGCCGAAGACGTCGTAGATGCAGCGCAAGAAATCCAGACAACCCTTCATCTCAGACTCGATCTGAAACAACACCAACAAACAACCCTGTAAAGTCTGAATGAGCGGTTCAAGGCGTTACAGGTGATCGTGGGATCAGAGGGTCCAAGACCCCAGGACTTTTGTCGCACTTGAACCACTAATACACAAAAAGAATTTAATGGATTCGAGGAGTTTTGTGGTTGAAATTTAAAAAAGTAACAAATCCAGTAACAAATCCTTCCCTCTCGGGTCAATTTGACCCCCTTAGGAATTAATGGAATGTGAGGAATGCTTCAGTACACACAGAGAAACCTAAACATGCTCAAAATTCACACTAAAAATGCTAAAACTTTACCAAAAAATTACTTTCTGGACTAAAAAAAAAAGTATAATTTTCGGGCTTCGAGGGAAAGGATGAAGGTTGAATGAAGTGCACTTGTTGTTGTGATGTCTTCTGAAGATCACACTCACACTAAAGCCACAGCTCACCTGATCAATAGAGCAGAATATATGAGCGTCGTCCTGCTGGAAGCGCCGGACCCTCGTGAGGCCCGTCAGCGTTCCCGAGAGCTCGTTCCGGTGCAGCACACCGAAGTCAGCCAGTCTGAGAGGAAGCTCCCGCCAGGAGCGCGGCCGGTGACCGAACATCAGACTGACACACACACACACAGGAAGATAATGATGGGTTGAGTTGGGTTGTTGTGTTTAGTTGGGTGGGTGGGTTAAGTTGAGTTGGGTTATGTTTAGCTAGGTTGGGCTGAACTGGGTTGAGTTAGGTTGGGTTGAGTTGTGTTTTGTTAGGTTCAGTTGTTTGATTGTGTTGTGTTGACTTGTGATTAGTTGGGTTGTGTAGAGTTTAATTGTCAGGTCTATTATAAATACAGTGTAAATATAATTTAGTACCATAAAATGAATGAATGAATGAATGAACCCCTTAAAATACAAAATATTATAATCGAGCTAAAATATGGTACATTAACTTAATTGAAATAAAAAAATAAATGTGTGTAATTTTTGACGGACACACTGAAGATGTGATATTGAGGTGTTGATGATTCACCAGTGTCCAGGGCAGTTCATGGGCTTCAGAGCGAAGACGTCGTGCTCCACCGCGAACGAGAACATGTTGTCACTGTAAAGCTGCCAGTGACCCGACGTCTCCCACAGTCTGGAGTTATAGATGTTCGGAGACGCAACCTCCTGAAAACCCCGCCGGCAGTACTCCTCCTGCACACACACACACACGCACACACACACACACACATATTAACCCGACCCCGAAACCTACCCATCACACACACACACACACTAACCCGACCCCTAAACCTACCCATCACACACACACACACTAACACACACACTAACCCGACCCCTAAACCTACCCATCACACACACACACACTAACCCGACCCCTAAACCTACCCATCACACACACACAAACCCGACCCCTAAACCTACCCATCACACACACCCTAACCCAACCCCTAAACCTACCCATCACACACACACACACTAACCCGACCCCTAAACCTACCCATCACACACACACACTAACCCGACCCCTAAACCTACCCATCACACACACACACACTAACACACACACTAACCCGACCCCTAAACCTACCCATCACACACACACACACTAACCCGACCCCTAAACCTACCCATCACACACACCCTAACCCAACCCCTAAACCTACCCATCACACACACCCTAACCCAACCCCTAAACCTACCCATCACACACACACTAACTCGACCCCTAAACCTACCCATCACACACACACACACGTCACAGTGTTCTTCAGGGCTGAACTGGTGTGTTTTGCGCACACACGCACACACACGCACCCTGATGAACTCGGTCAGTGTGTTGTAGATGAATGCTCCTCGAGGCAGAAAGAAGCAACTTCCAGGACTCAGATCGTGGAAGAAGAAAAGCTCCTGATCCTGTAAAACACACCAGACACACACATCTTAACCTCGTTCAGTCACATGAGGAGGAAGTGACATCATCGCTCCACAGGAAGTGAAGACACACGTCTGAATGCCTCAACGACAGTATAGAAATATACATGATAACCCGTTATATATCATGAGGAAAAACATCAAGAAAAAACACTTTCACGATGAATAAATGTGAACAGCCAAATCTTTATATATAAAGATTAAATTATAGAAATATTAACTTGCAATCTTCAAATAAATATTTTATGGATTTGTCCGATGAAAAGGTGACTGGATCAGTAAATCTCACACACACCTTCCCGATCTTGCGGTGGTCTCGGTTTCTGGCTTCCTCCTGGAAACGCTCCCATTCCTTCAGCATTTTGCTGTCAGGAAAAGAGATTCCGTAGATCCGCTGAAGAGTCTCCATGTCGGAGCGCCCTTCCCAGTACGTGGAGGAGTTCTGGACAACACACACACACGTTCAGTTCAGTTCAATACAATTCAGATCTTTTCCATTTTTATTCCTTTAAGTTCAATTCTATTTGATTTCATTAAATTCAATTTTGTTCTGTTCAATTTAATTATTTTCCATTTAATTCACTATAATTCTGTTCCTTTCTATTCCATATAATTAAATTCAGTTCCATTTAATTCTGTACAATTCAGTTCTGTTCCATTCAGTTAAATTCAATTATGTTCTGTTCAATTTAATTCTGTCCATTCAATTAAATTCAGATCAATTTAATTCTGTACATTTCAGTTCCATTCCATTCAGTTCAATTAGTTTCTGTACAATTCAGTTCTGTTCCAGTGCGTTCCATTCCATTCAGTTAAATTAAATTCGATTAAATTCAATATAATTATGTTCTGTTCAATTTTATTCTGTTCCATTTAATTCAATTTAATTCTGTTCCATTCAATTCAGTAAAATTTCAATTCAGTACTGTTCCATTCAATTCACTTTAATTTAACTAAATTGAATCTAATATTCCATTCAATTCAGTTTAATTCTGTTTCATTCAGTTACATTCCATTTAATTAAATTCCATTAAATTATATTCAATTCAATTTTATCAAACGCATTCAATTCAATTTCATTCAGTTCTGTTCCATTTAATTCAGTTCAGTTAAATTACATTCAATTACATTAAATTAAACTAAGTTAAATTAAGTTATTAAATAAAATAAAATAAAGTTAAATGAAAGTTTAAGACCATTTCTCATTCCACTGAGTGTCACACTATAAAGCCCTTGCAGAACTGCAGATGTGAAGCATCTGTAATAGTCTGAGATGATGTTAAACTGAGTTACCTTATAGATCTTGAGTGCTTTGACCCTTCCGGTGTGCCGTACATGCGGGCCGCGACACAGGTCGATCAAAGGGCCACACCTGAGACAGGAAGAGGTCATGACACACACACACACACACACACACACACACACACAAGCTTTACAGCATCCGTATGGACAAACATCACTTCCTGTTACCTGTAGACCGTCGTGGTCGCCGTGGAAACCTTCTCGTTCAGGATGCGACACTTGAACTTGTTGTACTAGAAAAAGAGGAAACACTTTGTTAACTAACAGTGAGCAATACATTTTACAAAATGTATTAATCTTTGTTAATGTTAGGTAATAAAAATCCAGCTGTTCATTGTTTGTTCTTCTTAGTTCACAGTGCGTTAACTAATGTTAAAAGATACAACTTTTGATTTAAAAAAATGTATTACTAAATCTTGAGATTAACATTAACTAAGATTTGCAATAGAAGTATTGTTCACTGCTGGTTCATGTTCACTAATCGCTGAAATCACAGGGTCTGATCTGGTCAAGTCACGTCACCTTTATTTCTATAGCGCTTTTTACAATATACTGTAGACTCTCTGGAGAAAACCGTGATGTCATCGTCCAGCTCAGTTTAGTCCTCATATAATGGTGTCAATGCAGGAGATCAATAATATTGCTGAATATTAAATGTTAAACGTCCCCAACTAAGCACGCCAAAAGCCAAAGGCAAAATAAAAGGCGACAGTGGCAAGGAACCAAAACTCCATGGTAAAGTATGAACTCTTACAGTAAAGGTCTGGAGGTGGAGATTCTGACCTTGAACATCTGGAGTTTCTGACCTTGAACATCTGGAGTTTCTGACCTTGAACATCTGGAGTTTCTGACCTTGAACATCTGGAGTTTCTGACCTTGACCTTGAACATCTGGAGTTTCTGACCTTGAACATCTGGAGTTTCTGACCTTGAACATCTGGAGTTTCTGACCTTGAACATCTGGAGTTTCTGACCTTGAACATCTGGAGTTTCTGACCTTGAACATCTGGAGTTTCTGACCTTGAACATCTGGAGTTTCTGACCTTGAACATCTGGAGATTCTGACCTTGAACATCTGGAGATTCTGACCTTGAACATCTGGAGTTTCTGACCTTGAACATCTGGAGATTCTGACCTTGAACATCTGGAGTTTCTGACCTTGAACATCTGGAGTTTCTGACCTTGAACATCTGGAGTTTCTGACCTTGAACATCTGGAGATTCTGACCTTGAACATCTGGAGTTTCTGACCTTGAACATCTGGAGTTTCTGACCTTGAACATCTGGAGCAGCGTCTCCTTCTGGACCTCCAGTCTCTCGAACGGCTGCTTGTCCTTGATGATGCCTCGGCAGAGGAGCTCCAGATCCGCAAACTCTGAGCTCGACACTCCTCTGTCAACACACACACACACACGCTGATGATGACGAGACCAGACGTGATGAAGATCAGCTGAGGAACAGCACACACACTCACTTGTGTCCGTCCAGGAACATGTCGTAGTAGAAGCCGTTCTCGATGGGCGGCCCGTAGCAGAGACACCCGCCGTAGAAACACTCCATGGCCTCGCCCAGGATATGAGCGCTCGAGTGCCAGTACACCTGAGGCGGAAAACAACTGTGTGTGTGTGTAGAATTACATTCAATTCAATACAATTCTATTTAGTTCAATTCAACTATTCCGTTCAGTTCAATTTAATTATGTTCCATTAAATTCTGTTCAGTTCAGTTCCTTCAATTAAATTCATATCAATTTAATTCAGTTTCATTCTGTTTTGTTCAAATTTTCTGTCTTGTTCCATTTAATTTTATTCTATTAAATTCTAATAAATACAATTACATTCAATTTAATTCTGTTCTGTTCGATTCAGTTCAATTCAATTGAGTACAATTCAGTTCTGTTCCATTCAAGTTTAATTCTGTTTTGTTAATTTTATTTCATTAAATTCAATTCAATTCAAATAATTCAATTACGTTCAATTCAATTCAGTTCTGTTCCATTCCATTCTACTTGGGCTCCAATCCATTCAATTTCATTCAATTCAATTCAGTTAAGTTCTGTTTAATTAAATTTAATTATGTTCCATTCAATTCAGTTTAATTCTGTTCTGTTCAATTTAATTCCATTAAATTCAATTCTGTTCTGTTCAATTTCATTCAATTCAGTTTCGTTCACTTAAATTAAATTCAGCTCTGTTCAATTTAATACATTAAAATCCATTCAATTCAGTTTTGTTCAATTCCATTAAATCCAATTCAATTCCATTCAGCTCTGTTCAGTTCAATTCAGTTCAATTCCATTGAAACCCATTCAATTCAATTCCATTCAATCAAATTTTAATTCAATTAAGGTAAATTCCATTCAATCAAATTTAAATTCAATTAAGGTAAA
>JAVALU010001332.1:510000-587500 GCA_030770095.1 Gila robusta
ACTAGCCGGTACCGGAGCTTCTGGTTCTCGGTGATCAGCGCGTCCAGGTCCGGGCCGGTTCTGAAGTCGAACCCGCCCGTCAGTAACTCCTGCAGGCGTTGGATCTCGCTCCGCAACGCCTCGACCTGCGCCTCCTGAGCGGACAGACGCTCCGCAACGCGCTCCGCCATTACAGCTCACAGCTGACGCGACGCGATGCGAGTGGATATAAGAGTTCTGGGAGAGACATGAACCGAGCGCTCCACTAGGAGGCGCTGCGGGGCCCAGACTGCAGAATACTGCACTGAGATGCATGTAAATCAAACGATTTCAAAATATACATTTTTGCTGAATGGGTTAATGAATTGGGCAAAGGAATTTAGTTATTTGAATGTTTCTTTTTTCTTTTACAAATCATCCTTATTTTTGTTACTAAGACTACATTTATATTCCTGTTTGTATTAAGAGCTGCTCCCTCTGGCTATATTTTCTCTGTATCCTATTCTGAAGAAACGGATTTTATGCAGCCATGTTTGTCTGTAAATCTTGATATTTTCAATAAAAAAAAAAATAAAAAAAAGAATTGGGCAAAGTTTGTGCATATGAAGGAATGGCATACAGATTACTGAGGGGAAAAAATAGGATTAATAGGATAAAGTGGGGCAGATACCTGACATTTATTGAGGGTATATGATGATGACCTTGAGGTGACGCAATATAAGAGTTTCTTTGGCGTATTGGTGAATAACTCTTTCACACTGTTCACACTTTTTATTATATAAATATTCTTTTTTTGTGCACTTTTTTATTGTTTGTTTCTTGCAGATGTATTCTAGCAATATTCAGGCAATTGCAACTGACAAGTGTTGGATGGGTGGGTATTTTTGATATAACACCTGTGTTTGGAAAATGAATGTACAGTTTTGTTAATCTGAAAGAGAAAATACTTCGGTTAAAAATGCTTACTCTCTACCAAGTTTTAAGCATTTGCTTAAAAAAACACCTTTTATCAATAGCTTTCAACCAGGTATAATGTCTGTATTCTGCTGTGTTCTTTTGTATTGTTGTATTTGTATTGTGTTGTATCAGAGTTTAGTTGTATTGTACAGCACTATGTGTCTACCTTGAGTTGCGTTGAAAGTGCTTTATAAAAAAAACCTGAATCATACAGATTTTTTGATTTTTTTTTTGTTGTTGTTGTTGCTGGAAAGCCTTAATTAAATTTTTAATGTTTTATGGATAAAACCTTTCACAGATCTAATTTAAGAGAGATACAAATGAAATACTATGATTCATCACTATCAAATATATTTGCGCTGATTCTGAATAAAGTAAACAGACAATAATTTACACCAATCAATTTTGAGGAAAAAAAA
The DNA here is from genome assembly GCA_030770095.1 of Gila robusta. NCBI lineage: Eukaryota > Metazoa > Chordata > Actinopteri > Cypriniformes > Leuciscidae > Gila > Gila robusta. The sequence continues at coordinate 511,356 of JAVALU010001332.1, forward strand.
ACAGAATGAAGAGTAAAAATCGAAGAATTATTATGTAAACGCATTGTATCCGACCAATCAGACACAACGACCGCCCATTTTTACACTCTAGAGTTCATGTTGTTTTCCATTCTAGCAGCTTCATTCTATTAACATGAGCTGAAGCGTATCTATAACAGCCGCATGACCCTCGAGAACAGAAATACTCTTCAAGGTTATTTACTGTCATTTCATTCCTTCTATGTATAGAAGCCCATGTATGACACATAAGACAAAAAAATCATGCTTTGGTAAATCATAATGACATAAAACGTCATAACTATGACATACTAAGCCCTAATTTTGAAATAACAAGCCAACATTTTGACTTTTTATGTCATCATTATGACATAGAAGTAAACTACGATATACTAAGTTATTATAAAGTTGAAATTATGACAAAAATGAATTGTCGCAGTACCAGATCTGGCCGGCAGGTGTCAGTGATGTAAGCGATGACGTCAATGTGCGGAAGTAAACAGACCGCAGCGCTTCATGTTCATGAAATGTATTTCATGTATTAAATAATATTTGACTATTAATAATATAAAGTTAACAGTCCGAGGTGGAATCGTACGCTTCAATGGCTCAGATTAGGGCAGCCGAAGAAAGCGCTGTGCTGTAAATATCATTGATTATTGATTATTGATGTGGGTTCAGGATGGCAGCGGGTTTCGCTCCGCCGAAGCTCAAAGACTTTATTCTCACAGAGAAACTGGGAAGCGGCACATACGCCACAGTTTATAAAGCTTTCAGAAAGGTGATTATTCGTGATTGTGATTGTGTGTTACAGATGATCTGCGTGTTTTGATGGACAGTGTGTTTGATTGCAGACTGACAGCAGGGAAGCAGTGGCTGTGAAGGTGGTCAGTAAGAAAAGTCTCAATAAAACCTCAATGGAAAATCTTCTGACTGAGATTGAGATCCTGAAGACGGTCCGTCATCCTCATATAGTGCAGCTCAAAGACTTCCAGGTACAGATTCCCAGCATTCAGGTCTGTGTGTCTTATTATACTGATCCATAACTCTCATTGCTGTCTCTATCTGTCAGTGGGACAGTGATAATATTTATCTGATCCTGGAATGGTGTTCGGGAGGAGATTTGTCCAGTTTTATCCGCAGTCGACGGATTCTTCCGGAAAGAGTCGCGCGCCGTTGCCTACAGCAGATTGGTATGAAACAAATGACTGATACAGACTGATTCAGATGAGAAAACAAGAGGCAGTGATGTTGTGTGTGTGTGTGTGTGTGTGTGTGTGTGTGTGTGTTTCAGCATGTGCTCTTCAGTTTCTCCATGAGAAGAACATCTCTCATCTGGACCTCAAACCTCAGAACATTCTGCTGAGTGGAAACGTATTAAAGCTCGCAGGTGAAACTTGCATGTGATTTTTTTTTTCAGCATCTCACCATAGCATGAATCCAGCATAACTGTGGAAATTTAGCCCATAGCATCTGTGGTAACGTATAGATAGTGAAAAGAAGCGGGCCCAGGACTGAGCCTTGAGGTACACCGGAGGTGCTTCTGGAGTACAACAAATGCTTGAGACTCCTTGTGCATGCAAAAATCTCACTGGTTTATTAAAATTAATTGTAAAATGATTGTTTGGGAATATAAACTGATATAGAGGGTTTGCATTGACACACTCCCTCAGCCGGACTGAGTCAGAAGAGCTGCTGTGTGACTGCATTTAATAGAGGAAACTGCGAAAAAAAGGAGTAAAACAAACGATTATCAGTTTAAACTAAAGCTTGGACTCGATATAGTGTTCCTTACAACTTACCAAAGATCCAGTGATCATGGATATTGACATGCAGCAGGAATCGTGTTTCCTCACATTTATATGAGCCTGATTTAGACGCCGGGGAAATACATAAAGCAAATTTGCCTGTGAACGCTTTATATAAATACAATATAGGTCTAAATCCATGTGATCACTCATATCAATGTTATATATATCATCATATCATCCAGCCTTAAAACTTTATTTTTTTGTCAGTGTTTATTTATAAACGTCCAATTATGCAGAATATATGATGGTAAATATTTAATTGATGAGTTGTCAATACAATATATAGTGTATGATTTTACCCCGTAATTCAGCGTAGTGACACACAATGAAAACTGCAAATCCAGCTTTCTCTGCCTGGAGTCGTTATTTCTGTGAATCGCAGTGATCATTTGCTTCTCTGTTCTGCAGCGTTCATCAGTCTGTAAAAATATACCTCAGATTTATTGTCAGATCTATTTATACAGTCAATCTCAAAGCTCTTTCCTGTTTTAGATGCGTTTTGTGTGTTTTTCGCGGCTGAAAACAAATGCTGCCGCTCAGTGTGTGTAACAGGCAACGGTGACGTCACACACACACACACTATTCCCTACTGACACACCACAGCAAAATATACAAACAACTGGCTTAAAATTATTATTTTTTTGCTGCTTTCTGCACTGTACGGTACATGATGTAGTTTTCCCCAGACACAATAGCATGAATGAGTCTGTGTGTGTGTGTGTAGGTTTTGGTTTTGCGCAGTATGAGTCCGTGGCCATTTTCAAGAAGCGACTGAAGATGCATCTTTTTCTGCAACACTTGATCCATTAATACTAACACTTTCTTTTCTCTTCTATATCTAATATAATCTTTTTTTTTTTTAATGTGTGTGTAGATTTTGGTTTTGCGCAGTACATGAGCCCGTGGGACGAGCAGCACGCGCTCAGAGGCTCTCCGCTCTATATGGCTCCAGAGATGGTGTGTCGACGGCATTATGACGCTCGAGTGGATCTGTGGTCCGTCGGGGTCATTCTCTACGGTGAGTTCACTCAATTAAAGCTCATATAATGAAAATTAGTGTTATTTGCTCCCCAACATTCTTCAAAATATCTTTCCACAAAAACTGATAATAATCATAAATGTTTCTTGATCATCAAATCATCATATTATACTGATTTCTGAAGGATCATGTGACACTGAAGACTGGAGTAATGATGCTGAAAATTCAGCTTTGATCACAGGAATAAATTAGTTTACTATATATTAGGGATCACGATATATCGGCCGATATCTGTTCATTTTTAATGTTATCGTTATCGGCCCGATAAGAAAATTTAGCTGATATATTAAAGCTGATAAATAATGCATTATTTCCTTCAGCTGAGACGCTTCAGATGCGACTGTTCAACATGATGGATTTTAAGTGCTTAAAATATGATTGAAATCATTTCAAAAAAGGAAAATCCAGTTCAGTCTGTCATATCGGCTACATAAAATTATAATGAGAACAATATAACTCTGTGTGGGACATGGCTTTTAATAGTGAGACTTTTGTTTTTGTAATCAGGCTCTCAAAAATTATATACAAATTTGGGTTTAGATTTATTGGCCAATATATCGGTTATCGGCTTTCAAATATAAAGAATTATCGGTATCGGGCAAAATTTTCATATCGGTGCATCTCTACTATATATTCTCATAGAAAACAGCCGTTTTACATTATAATAAAATGTTACTGTTTGTACTGTATTTTTAGTCAAATAAACGCAGACTTGGTGACGGTTTCAAAAGCATTTCAAAATCTGAATTATTCCAAAGTTTTTGAACGCAGTGTGTGTGTGTGTGTCTTTCTGAGGGCAGAAGCTTTATTTGGACGAGCTCCGTTTGCGTCTCGTTCATTCGCTGAACTGGAAGAGAAGATCCGCAGTGAGAAACCCATCGAGGTGAGACTCGTTTACAGATCTAGTGACGAAGGGAAGTTTCTGGAACAAGAACACATGTGGGCGGGGCTTGATTGTGTCTGTGGGGAATTGATTGGATGGTTGTGGTTTACTATTGGCTGATCTCATGTGAGTGACAGGTTATAGCCCCGCCCTCGTCATCAGAGAAGAGATGCTGCAAGAGGAACTTATTCTCATTCAACATTATTAACACAATAATGATGATCATTTAGAACAGTGTTTCTCAACCTCTCCTGCAGGGACCCCCTGACAGGACATGTTTTTGTTTTAACCCTGAAATGGCACACCTGATTCAATTAGTCAGCTACACATTAAGCCTTTGAGCCTTTAATTAATTGAATCAGGTGTGTCTTTTCAGGGTTAAAACAAAAACATGTCCTGTCAGGGGGTCCCTGCAGGAGAGGTTGAGAAACACTGATTTAGAATAAACACCACAATATTCCATAAACAAATTGGAGCTGTTAATGTTAATTTCAAGGTGCTCTGTCTCTCTGTCAGCACTAGATGGCGCAGTTGTTCCAGACATTGATGTAATGTGCTCTGTGTGTGTGTGTGTGTGTGTGATTGAGGACAGAACTTTGTATAATGACATGTGTATTACACTGGTATTACAACGTGAACGAGATTTATGAGGACATTTCCTGAGTCCTCGTATGTCAAATGGCTTTAAAAACATACTAAGCAGTGTTTTATTAAAAATGTAAAAATGCATAAAGTTTTCTGTGATGGGCAGGTTTAGGTGTCGGGTTAGTGTGTGTGTGTGTGCGTGTGTGATGGGTAGGTTTAGTGTGTGTGTGTGTAATGGGTAGGTTTAGTGTGTGTGTGTGTGTGTGTGTATGATGGGTAGGTTTAGTGTGTGTGTGTGTGTGTGTGTGATGGGTAGGTTTAGTGTGTGTGTGTGATTTAGGGGTCAGGTTAGTGTGTGATGGGTAGGTTTAGTGTGTGTGTGATTTAGGTTTAGGGGTTGGGTTAGTGTGTGATGGGTAGGTTTAGTGTGTGTGTGTGTGTGTGTGTGTGATGGGCAGGTTTAGGGGTCGGGTTAGTGTGTGTGTCTGTGTGTGTGTGATGGGCAGGTTTAGGGGTCGGGCTATTGTGTGTGTGTGTGTGTGTGTGTGTGTGTGTGATGGGCAGGTCAGTAGAGAAACAATTACGCCTATGGAATGTCCTCACAAGTATAGCAAAACAAACCTGTGTGTGTGTGTGTGTGTGTAGCTGCCGTCCGGAGCCAGAGTTTCCCGAGACTGTCGAGATCTTCTGCTCCGGTTGCTGGAGAGAGACCCGGACACACGGATCTCCTTCCACGAGTTCTTCCTTCATGCGTTCGTGGATCTGGAGCACATGCCCAGCGCCGAGAGCCTGGCGAAGGCCGTGAGTGTGTTATCATCAACACAAGTCACACTAACATTCACATGTTTATTTTAGAGCTGAAGTGGCGATAGCGCTGCTGCTCCCGCTAGTGTCAGACCGTCACGCACACGCGGATCACAATCACAGTTATATACACAGGCTTGTGTTTATTTTAGAGCTGCTTGTTGTCACTGATTTCCTGATTCAATTAGATATTAATTAGAGACGCATGATATATTGGATATATGTTCATGTTTAATGTTATCGGCCCGATAATAAAATTTGGCCGATATATTAAAGCCGATATTATAGTCATATAGTCAACATAAAATTATATTGAGAACATTATAATTGTGTGTTTGGGACATGGCTTTTAATGGTGAGGCTTTTGTTTTTGGAATCAGGCTCTCAAAAATTATATAAAAATTTGGATTTAGGTTTATCGGCCAATATATCGATTATCGGCTTTCAAATATAAAGAATTATCGGTTGTCGATATCGGACAGAATTTTCATATCGGTGCATCTCTAATCAGTCCTTCCAGAAAATTAAATAAAATAAATAAATAAAAATGAAAAATAAAATATAAAAAAATAAAATGTGTGCTTCCTGTTTTACAACTTTTCGATGATGTTTACGTCGCGTAATTGCGTCACTTCATAACGTTCCCATGGCAACAGGGGGAAATGGCTGCTCGTGTGTGAAGTAAACGCAACATTTTTCAACTTTCTGCTATGATATATGTGACTTTTTTGCAACGAAAATGCGGGGATTATGAAATCATGCAAGCCCCGCATATTTTGCGTGGAAATCGGCAATTTATGCGGCGAAAGTGCGGCGTATTTGAAAAAATGCGGCCCCGCATAAATGCGGACTTGATTATGCAGTGAATTATGCGATCGCATAATCGCGTTTTTCTGAAGGGACTGTCTAATAGCCGCAGATCATGACCTGTGTTCTGTCTGGCAGAAAGCGCTGGTGACCCAGGCGGTGCAGAAGGACCAGGACGGGGAGCGATCGACAGCGCTGTCTCTTTACTGTAGTGCACTTGAACACTTCGTTCCTGCCATTCACTGTAAGACACAAGCGCCTCTGTTTCTCTGATATATGAGATCGATCTCAGATCTCACGTCCTCGTCTCTGTGCTTTCAGATGAACCAGACAGACTGAGGAAAGAAGCGCTGAGACAGAAGGTGACTCTAATACCCGTGAGAACTCTATGATAATGAATGGTTTCTTATCTTTATTGTTTTCTCTCAGGTGAATCAGTATGTGTCTCGAGCCGAGGAGCTCAAAGCTCTGGTCAGATCGGACAATAAAATCAGTTTTGAGGCGGCAAAATCAACCAGGAACATATTAATAGGTAACCAGTACCACACTACAAATATCTAACCAGGGTTCATGCAAAGTGCTTGAATTTAAAAACACTTGAAAACAGACATATTTTTGAAGAGGTATTGAATTATTGAATTTTTTTTACGCATAATTGACGCTGCTGCCAGTCTGAGATATAAAGCTATGAGCATGATGTTAAGTTTATGATAAGTATATAATACAACTTTCATTCTTCAGGTCAATCATATATAAATGGAAAAAATCAGTTTGAATAAGGAAGTATAAGGATAGCATCTCATCTCTATGAAGTGAAACATCAGATACCATATGAGTTCAAAATAATAAAGATATTGTTTGATAAGTGCTGATTGAAGTCCTTGAAATCCAAAAAAGTAGTGCTTGAAAAGTCTTGGAAGTTGATTTGACAGAGTGTGTAGAACCCTGTGTAACACCATAAACCAGCAGTGACAGAGTGTGTAGAACCCTGTGTAACACCATAAACCAGTGACAGAGTGTGTAGAACCCTGTGTAACACCATAAACCAGTGACAGAGTGTGTAGAACCCTGTGTAACACCATAAACCAGCAGTGACAGAGTGTGTAGAACCCTGTGTAACACCATAAACCAGCAGTGACAGAGTGTGTAGAACCCTGTGTAACACCATAAACCAGCAGTGACAGAGTGTGTAGAACCCTGTGTAACACCATAAACCAGTGACAGAGTGTGTAGAACCCTGTGTAACACCATAAACCAGCAGTGACAGAGTGTGTAGAACCCTGTGTAACACCATAAACCAGCAGTGACAGAGTGTGTAGAACCCTGTGTAACACCATAAACCAGCAGTGACAGAGTGTGTAGAACCCTGTGTAACACCATAAACCAGCAGTGACAGAGTGTGTAGAACCCTGTGTAACACCATAAACCAGCAGTGACAGAGTGTGTAGAACCCTGTGTAACACCATAAACCAGCAGTGACAGAGTGTGTAACTCCACAGAGATGTCCAGAGATCAGCCTCGTCTACTGATCGCTCTGGAAGTGGCGTCCGCTGCTGTTGCCCGGGTGAGTGTTATAATCACTCATTTAGACTAATATATGATATATAATATATACTAAATAATGCTAATTTTACCATTTAAATGTCATAATCATTTGTTAACAAACAAGTTTTAATTACTTCAATGAGTTCATTGTTTCTGTCTTAAATTATTACATTGTTTAAATTAATAAATTTTAGCTAATTGTGATTTTGTAAAGCTGCTTTGATAGGATGTGTATTGTGAAAAGCCCTATACAAATAAACAGTGTTGGGAAAGTTACTTTTAAAAGTAATGCATTACAATATTGAGTTACTCCCAAAAAAAATAACTAATTCCATTACTTCTATTTTTGGCAAATGTTTAGGCCCTTTCACACCAAAAGAGAAGTGAATAAGCCTCAGGCTGAAGGATATGCATATTTACTCCTGTACAGTAGAGTGCATTACAGTAGAGGTACTGTACAGTAGAGTACAGTGGAGGTAGAATAGAGTAGATGTAGAGTACAGTAGATTAGATGTAGTGTGCAGTACAGTAGAGGTATAGTACAGTAGAGGTAGAGTATAGTACAGTAGAGGTAGAGTATTGTACCGTAGAGGTAGAGTATAGTATAGTACAGTAGAGGTAGAGTATAGTACAGTATAGTACAGTAGAGGTAGAGTACAGTACAGTAGAGGTAGAGTACAGTATAGTACAGTAGAGGTAGAGTACAGTACAGTAGAGGTAGAGTATAGTACAGTACAGTAGAGGTAGAGTATAGTACAGTATAGTGCAGTATAGGTAGAGTATAGTACAGTAGAGGTAGAGTATAGTACAGTAGAGGTAGAGTATAGTACAGTATAGTGCAGTATAGGTAGAGTATAGTACAGTAGAGGTAGAGTATAGTACAGTATAGTACAGTAGAGGTAGAGTATAGTACAGTATAGTACAATAGAGGTAGAGTATAGTACAGTATAGTACAGTGGAGGTAGAGTATAGTACAGTATAGTACAGTAGAGGTAGAGTATAGTACAGTATAGTACAGTAGAGGTAGAGTATAGTACAGTAGAGGTAGAGTATAGTACAGTAGAGGTAGAGTATAGTACAGTATAGTACAGTAGAGGTAGAGTATAGTACAGTATAGTACAGTGGAGGTAGAGTATAGTACAGTATAGTACAGTAGAGGTAGAGTATAGTACAGTATAGTACAGTGGAGGTAGAGTATAGTACAGTATAGTACAGTAGAGGTAGAGTATAGTACAGTAGAGGTAGAGTATAGTACAGTATAGTACAGTAGAGGTAGAGTATAGTACAGTATAGTACAGTAGAGGTAGAGTATAGTACAGTAGAGTATAGTACAGTAGAGGTATAGTACAGTACAGTAGAGGTCGAGTATAGTACAGTCGAGTATAGTACAGTAGAGGTAGAGTACAGTACAGTAAAGGTAGAGTAGAGTACAGTAGAGGTAGAGTAGAGTATAGTACAGTAGAGGTAGAGTATAGTACAGTAGAGGTAGAGTATAGTACAGTAGAGGTAGAGTAGAGTACAGTAGAGGTAGAGGTAGAGTAGAGTACAGTAGAGGTAGAGTAGAGTATAGTACAGTAGAGTATAGTACAGTAGAGTAGAGTATAGTACAGTAGAGGTAGAGTATAGTACAGTAGAGGTAGAGTAGAGTATAGTACAGTAGAGGTAGAGTAGAGTATAGTACAGTAGAGGTAGAGTAGAGTACAGTAGAGTAGAGTACAGTAGAGTAGAGTATAGTACAGTAGATTGTGCCGCTCAAACAAACCTTTCAGCTTCTGCTGTTATTCTGGATTAAAGAACTATAGGAGACAGGAGAAGGAAGTTCAACACTCTTATTTCTAAATCTAATCTAAAGTCATTTTTGCGTATTAATATGGTTGAATTAGATCATTGAAGGTCAACAGCAAAGACATTGGTTAATAAAGTGAGATTAAATACATAAAGTATATTAGTGTAATTTAATATAGTTAATTATAAAAGTTTTGCGTAAAATTCTGAGATTGCATTTTACTGTTTTTATTCATTTTGAGAAATACTGAATGTTTTTATGCAAGTGAGACGAGTACATGCATGTTCACCTTTAGTCTAGAACTAGAATAACCATCATGTTTACGCACACACACACACACACACACACACACACACACACAAACACACCTCCTCACTTTATTTCTCTCAACAAGAGAGCTGTCAGTCAATAAATGTGAAAAAGTAACTTAGAAGTTTTGTTGTAAATTGAAAAACGAATACGTCACTTTACTAGTTACTTGAAAAAGTAATCTGATTACGTAACTCAAGTTACATGTAATGAGTTACCCCCAACAATGTGTCATGTGAGCTGCAGTGTTGCATGATGGGTAATGGAGTTGCGATGGGCTGTGTGTGCAGGAGGAGAGCGGAGCGGAGGACTACGACACTCTTGATTTATACCAGCAGAGTTTGGGCGATCTACTCTTGGCACTGGCAGGTACAGTTACACACACACACACACACACACGAAACACCCCAGTCCAGATGTGGCGATGAGTGTGTGCCAGGACGGCGTGTGTGGTACGATCTCGCTGCCATCTGGATCTCATTGAGATCAGCTCTCAGTGTTATTAAATACTGAAACAAATGAAAACTGTTATCTCTTAAAGCGCTCGAGGCTTGAGGATGAAGTGAGCTCAGAGAACGAGACCCGAGACTCTTTCACTGCTACGCTCCCGCTGTTGATCTGTCGCGGCGCTAATGCCAGCGCTAGGCTAATCAAAACACAGCCGCTCCAGGGCTCGATGTGCCAGACTCTGGCATAATAAGCCTGGTTGAGAAACGTTTCTTCACTACTCAGTTTTTAAGTGCGTTTACACCCAGGACGATAACGATAGTTCTAAAAATAGTTCTCAATATTAAAGAATCGCAGAGTTCACACCACAGCTATAACGATAACTATATAGAGAAACAATATCGTTGGGAACGATTTTTTTTCCGGCTGTTGAACTATAAAACACTGACAGCCAATCAAAATCGATTCTAATTTAACGGCTCGCGCATTTAAAATGGCAGACGACATTGCGGAGAAGTTCATCGCTGAGGTACAGAAAAACACACCACTTTTTGACAAGTCAAGCCCCTTCTCAAGAAAATGGATATTTTCATTTTTATTCCACTATATTGACTACATCAGTTAAATTCACTGTTAGATTATTAGCTCGATTACGCTAGCTTCACTCAAAACACAGTATGCTGAGGACATCTGCTGGTTAAAGCCTGTAAATGCAACAAGAACTGCAGAAACATGTTCAAAGACGTTGTACACACTTTGAAACCGCAGTGCACGAGCTTAGAATAAACAGACTGTTATCGTTCTTTGGTGTGGACGCAAATATAGTTATCGTTATAGTTAATGCTCTTGGTGTGAACGCCCCTTTACTCTTGCAGGTAGCGTCAGGGGTTTGAAGGTCCATGAGCGAAAGTTATGAAATTTGGCACAGAGAAAGAGGACAGTCTGAACATTAACCATAGCAAATTTTGAGTCTCTAACTCAATCGCTGTAGCGCCACCAACTGTACAAAGTTGCACTCATGTTTATGTTAATAACTTTTGAACCATAAGGGCTAGAAACAAAATAATTTTCCCGTCTGATTCCTTGGCTCAAGATTATTCTATTGCACCATATAATTGTAATTTTACCCATAATTTTCCGTCGTAAAATGTTTTACGCCATTTTGAATTTTCCTTGAACTCCTCCTAGACCGTTGCTCCAATTTTCACGAAAATCGCACCAGATCATCTTTAGACCATGTTGACAAAACGCTATGGAATTTAACAGTGTTATTTTCTTCAACAACATTTTTAAGATTTTTTTTTATGTCACAGCAGTTAAATCTATGTCTCTATTGCATGTTCAAACTTTAAAATCATTTATATTAACAGGTTAATAGATGTTTTCTCTGGGAGTATATAATGGGTTTGGAAATTTTAGAGAAATTCTAAATGAATGCATTACAATTCAACTAAACCCATTCCATTTAGTCGACTAAAATCTTATTGTATTTCGTCGACTAAAACTAAAACGATTCAGATGACTAAAATATGACTAAAACTAAATGGCAATTTAGTCAAAAGACTATGACTAAAACTAAATCAAAATTTGCTGTCAAAATTAACACTGGAATTTAACTCGATTCATCAGACCGTTCTCGAATAATGTGCAAACGAATGCGACAAAGAGAACGCCAAAATGAACGTGAGGCTATATCTCCGCAACGCTTTAGCGTATTCGGACCAAACTTGGTGTGTGTTTTAACATCCATGACCTGAGGCTACCTGCACAGTTTCGGCACAGTGCCACCTAGTGGTCAGGAGATATGGACATTTTTGCTTAAAACTTCTGAACGATTTGGCCAAAAATCACTCAACTGGTCTCTTTAGATTCGATAGTCAAACGATACCCAATTATCCCATATCGCCCATTGTGAATTTTGTCTTAAAATGCTATATTTTACTAACACATTGGCATATCATAACGAAACTCAATATGTGTCTTCGGCACCATGACCTTTACAGTACTCAAAAAGTTTTCTTTGACCCTGTGGTCAAAAGTTATAATAAAATTTCCAAAAATGTTAATGACTTTTGATGAAATTAGCCTATTTCAATGAAACTTGTCTTAATATATTCCTTGGGTCGTGTGAGAACATAGATACCAATTTTGCCACAGTCGGCCAAACTTCCTGTCCACCGTTTTGATTTTCTTTAAGAACCTACTTTTTCAAACTTCTCCTAGACTGTTTGTTCAATTTTCATCAAATTTGTTCATCAATCCCGGCAAAAAGTTATGGTTTTCGTGTTGATAGAAGAAACCGTTTTTGTACACCGCATCAACAAAGTTGACGGCATGATGCCAAAACGACTGTATCTCTACAATGCTTTGGCATATCGACACCAAACTTTGTGTCATTGTCACCTGACTCTGACCACACCACATCATTTTAGTCACAGCGCCACCTGTTGGTCGAAAATGATAAACTATTAAACAATTACTAGTGACTGTATTCATGATTTTTCATGCATTGTGCTTAAAATCATGTCTTTAATTACTCATTGTTGCAGGTATATTGGTGGTTGTTGTTGTGTTGTGTTGTGTAGTAGAGGACTGGTGAAGATGAGCTTTAGTGTCTCTCTCTCTCTCTCTCTCTCCCTCTGTCTCCAGCTGAAGCCCAAGGCCGGCGCAGAGAACTGCTCCACAGCGAGGTGAGATGATCAGTGTTTACGAGTGTTTATTCTGGACGGGTCAAACCCCATACGATTCTCATCAGCTCGAGACCGGAGCTCACGTACAGTGGACACATCGAGACGGAGCGCGTTTAGGCGACACCCACACCGGGAGGGAACAACCCAACCGTCTCCATTGACTCTGTATTGTGTGAAGCCTCCTCGTCGTTTATGACTTATAACAAAAAACTAAACAATGTCTAAAAGCTGCTATGTGACCAGGTGTACAGCAAACAAGATCAAAACCCAGAAATACGTTTTTATAAGCCGTCGACCCCAAAAAACAAGTGTTTAAGGACACAATAGTGGATTCAGGCTAAGCGAATGGGTAAATTGTGTGATTCTGACACTCAGTATGCACTAAAAATACACTACGTGTGCAGTAAACAATTAGTCACTGGTAAGTCAAATATTCAAATGTCAGTTTTATACATTATATTTCTGTAAGCTAAGCTATTATTTAGGGCTGCAACAACGAATCGATTAAATCGATTCAAATCGATTATTAAAATAGTTGGCAACGAATTTCATTATCGATTCGTTGTGTCGCGCGAATATCAATAAGTCGCGGAGATGTTTGAGTATAAAAAAATGTGTTGAGCGCGGAGCAGAGCTATGAGGCGCCGGACTGGACGCTGCGCGCGAGAGAGACCGGGTGTGTCAGCGCGCGAGCGACAGTGTGCGAAAGATACCGAGTGTGTCTGCGCGCGAGAGAGACCGAGTGTGTTTGCGCGCGAGAGAGACCAAAGCTGCGTCCCAATTCGCATACTATCCGTCCTAAATAGTATTCGAAAATAGAATTAGTACGTCCCAAATCGTAGTATGTTGAAATGAGTGTTCCAGAGATACCCGGATGGTCTACTGTATCCGGTCAGAATCCGAAGTGCAGATCGATGCACACTCTAACGGCTAATATTGCCCACAACCCATCGCGCGTTGGACGAGGATTCGGTTAGAACTACAAACACGAGTGAAAAGTGTTAAAAAACTACAGACATGGAGGACGCGCGAGTCCGGCGGTTGTGAAGAGAGGTTTAGATAAAGAGGTTTGAGTGATTAATTATCAGTATCTAACCTGACGAAAATGTATTTATTCAATGTTGTCTACATTATATTGCATCTGCAGCAGCATTGTGAACTTTTGTAAAGATATGTTTAGCCATTACCTTTTAAATGCATCATTATATTCAAATTGCAAACACATGAGGAGAGTCTCCGCATGAAAGACCCACGACTGCAGATGAACGTGCGACTACATCTCTCTCCGAAACGCTAGGAAATAAAATTAGACTGAATGGAGGATTTTAACTGTGACAGGATGATTGACAGGTCAGTTTACGGTGACAGGATGATTGACAGGTCAGTTTACGGTGACAGGAACACGCGACAGATCTGTCCGTTAAAGATGACGTGATAGTATGTCCCAAAGCTTGCCTACTCTTTTGCTACACACTCAAAAGTATGTACTTTTTCTTCACAAAAAGAGTACATACTTTTAGGTCGTAGTATAAGTAGGCGAATTGGGACGCAGCACGAGTGTGTCAGCGCGCGAGCGACAGTGTGCAAAAGATACCGAGTGTGTCTGCGCGCGAGAGAGACCGAGTGTGTCCGAGCATTAGTAAATTGGTACATAGGAATGTAATTATTAAGAGGCATGGAAGTTCGATAAATGGACAACAATAAATAAAACCAATTAAATTTTTACCACTGAATTAGCAGACTGTGATTTGAATCAGATAGAAGATGAAAACACTTTCTTCTCTGTCCAAGTACCACTACAAGGGGAATATTTTTTCCACAATTTGCAGCACTGAATTTTTCATTCTAAATGACTCAGAGAAACTTCACTATATGCTCCGAATGGATGAGCTGCAAAATAGGCCTTACACACCATACGAGGTGGTCAATCCATTGTATTTATATTTTATATACATTGTATTTATAATTAATATTAGGACAGACTAGAGATATTATCTTCTGTTGTAATTATTATTATTGCTATGATTATTACCTATTATCCGACTGCACGAGACTTGTCTTTTGTGTGCATGTGCTTGTCAAATAATGTCAAACATTTTGTTAAAGATTACAACATATTTGACAAAAAACAAAACACACAAGTTTGTGCGTCTGTGAGTGAGAGTTTGTGAGTGTGTGCGTCTGTGAGTGTGAGACTTTGTGAGTGTGTGCGTCTGTGAGTGTAGTGTAGAGAACAAGTTCTGACGTTCAAACAAATCATTTTAAAATCAAATTATTTATTGTTCTAACAGCTCAGGTCCCTTTTAACAAAAATATACATCTTTTTGTTCACTATTTTAAAAAAGCCTATATATTTGGCAGATGTAAAGCATACATGTGTATGTTTTTTGTGTTAGTCCATTTTTTTATTATTATTATTACTTTAACAGCTCAGGGATGTTCAAGGAGTGACCTGTTTGTGCACTTTCTGAAGATCTTTTGCACTGTGAATTTGCACTGTCAGTTCTGTTTTTGAATAAAGGGTTGGAAATTAATGCTTTTTTTCTTCTGTTTTTTTTTAATCCGATTAATCGAAAAAATAATCGACAGATTAATCGATTATTAAAATAATCGTTAGTTGCAGCCCTACTATTATTACGTTAGTTCTCAGAGTAATATGACGCGTTGCGCTCGGTTTTAATTGCCTGTATTCAATGTCAATTCAATGTCTCTGTTCGTGTGGTTTTCAGATTATGACGCGTGTCGCTCTGTCTCTGTTCCCCGACGCGCTCCTTCCATATCTGAGCTTCTTAAAGACACACGGAGCCGGTTACTCTCCGGTCAGAAGTGTAAACGCAAGACTAATGCATGTGTTCACTGCCAGCTCCACCCTAATGAGTGTTTTTATAACAGAATCACTCACACACACACTCTCACACACAAACTAAAACTCTGGTGCTTTCAGTTTGGTCTACTGCCGAGGTTGCTGTGGCCACTGACTGTGTACGAGGTTTCTTTGACAGCAGTGGATAAGCTGGAAGCGTTAATAAGTTCATTCATCAGGAAATGGTTGGGAGGTTCACGCTGCCTCAGCAGAGTGGGACTTTATAGTAAAGGAATATTGCAGCTGCCAGTCTCTGCTTTAACCGAGGAGTGCGCCAAGGTTAGACTGGAAATGACCTTAGTAGAGTCACGCGACAAATGTGTAAGGGAGGCAGCACCTGTGTTAAAAACTGGTAGAAAGTGGTCAGCAAAGAAATCTGTGGAAGAGGCAAAGGCTGCCCTTCAAATTGGTGATATCGTGGGGCAGGTACAGCATGGAAGACGGGGTTTTGGGCTCAGTTTAGCTCCTCCTAAATGGCACAAGGCAGCCCCAGCTCAAAGGAGGAAGCTCGTAGTCAACGAGGTGCGAAAGCAGGAGGAGAGGATGAGGTGTATAAAGACCATTTCCCAGGCCAAGCAGGGAGAGTGGATGAGATGGGAGAGTGTGGAACAACGCAAGATGGGCTGGCAAGACCTTTGGTCAATGGAAGAGAGTAGGATCAGTTTCCTTATTAGGTCAACATATGATGTTCTCCCATCACCGCAGAACCTAAACCTCTGGGTAGGAGAGGATCCCTCTTGTCGTCATGACTAAGTACTCCGATGTTTGGCTTTAGCATTGGAAGACAAGCGTAACATGACCAATAAGTTGCCACCTGTTCTAGCAAAACATTACACACAGAAGTCAATATTCCTCCGCCCAGACGAGCAACCACCAAGAAAAGGTGTTAAAACCAATTCTCGCTCAGGACAACTGGAAGCTGCTAGGGACTGGAAAATGCTGGCTGATCTTGATCAACGGCTTATTTTTCCACCTGAGATTGCCACCACTAACCTACGACCAGATATTGTTTTGTGGTCTGGATCAGCACGCATTGTTCAACTGATAGAGTTAACTGTGCCATGGGAGGATGCGGTAGATGAGGCATATGAGAGGAAGAAACTGCGGTATGCTCATCTGGCCACTGAAGCAGAACAGCGAGGATGGAGAGTCCAGGTTTATCCAGTGGAAGTGGGTTGTCGAGGATTTGTGGCACACTCCACAACCCGGTTCCTCAGAGACGTCGGATTCAGTGGCCAAGAGTTGCGTCGCACAGTAAAGAACTTATCTGAAGCAGCAGAGAGGAGCAGCAACTGGCTGTGGTTGAGACGGAAAGAGTCTGGCTGGCTGTGTACAGGCCGCCATGCTACGGTTTCGAAAAATTCTTGAAAATTTGAAGAGTCTGTTGGTTTATTTGTATAGTTTGCATAGTAATTACAGTTATTACGTTCCTGTGTATTTTGCGTGAATGAGGATTGGTGTTTGGACAGATATTGTGTTTTGCGGTAGTATGCCATACGGAACTGTTGCCACTGACGGCTTTAACGTCCGCAGTGGGGCTCGACAGCCTTAGTCAAACGGGTTGGCGCGTATGGTCGGGTTGTGGAGAGGTTGTGAGAGATTGTGGTTAGGTCACATGTGAACTACGAGGAAGGAGCAACCTCAGCAGCAGGAGGGATGTAGAGGTCAGTAAGCTGGGCTGAGTTGAGTGGGGGACGGAGGGGGGTGACTCTGGGACGCCAGAGTCACTGTCGAGCCCTCTTGAGGTGTCGTGGGCTAGTCGACGAAACACTGAGGACGGAAGGTGCCCACTTGAAGACCCTAGAGATGTCCCCTACTCCGCTCAATCCGGACGGTTGTCATGAGGGGACCGCACTGTGGTTGCAGCCGTTGTGTGTGCAAATACACTGCAGCTATTAACACCAGACAGAAGGAGATTCACATCACCAGATGGAAAGAAGCGTAAATGGATGGAGAAGCATAGTTTACTGTAAAGCTACGTCTTAGTTGGTGCTTATCTTGGCGAAAGCCGAGTACAAATCAGCATGAAGTTTTAACATCTACTCTCGTGTAATAGAAATCTCACACACTCACTCACACACACATAACACACACACTCTCACACACACACACACACACACAAACTCTCACACACTCACTCACACACACACACACACACACACACACAACACACACACTCTCACACTCACTCACAACAGTTGAGATAGTAAACGCATGTGTATCAGTATATTGGATCCGTGCATTCGATCTTAAAGTGACAGCAGTCTAATATTGCTGCTGTTTGTGTTTTTAATGTTAATTAAACTCACACTCACTCACACTCTCGACTGAATAACTTTAATGAGGATTAATATGTTTAAATTACACTACTGTTACTTGCCTAAAAATTGTATGTAAATTAAACGTTACTAAAATACTAATCTTGTTACGATGTGCTGGATGTTTCCTTTCTTCCCTAAACTCGTCCAGATCACATGACCTGTTGTTTTAATGACGTCACCACTGTGATATTCGGCCCTCAGCTAAAAACAACAGCTCATGCTCCGAGAGAAAACACAGACGCTCGGACCCTCACACACACTCACTCACATTCACACACTCACTCAGAGTTGATCTGTTTCTTATTTGTATCTGCAGATTAAGAGTCTGATGAGTCGAGCTGAATACCTGAAAGAGCTGATCAAGGTAAACGCTCACACACACACACACACACACACACACACAGTCAAACTGAATACCTGAAAGAGCTGATAAAGTTAAACGCCGTCGCTCCTCGAGACTCTGTGTCGTGTGTGTTCAGTGTCTAAAGCTCACGTGTGTGTGTGTGTTTGTTGTGTGTGTGTGTGTGTGTGTGTGTTTGTTTGCAGATGCGGGAAACTCAGACCGACGAGTCGCTGAAGAAAGACGCCGCGGCTGAATCTGTCAGATCCTGTAAGTACAGACAATATTCATACATCATATATATGAATGATATTCGTTCTTGTTTTAAACACAAACTTAAACAAGACTTAATATCTTCAGTAATTTTGCTTCTCCAGTAAATGTATCCTGATTTAAAACCATCGTCCTTCCCTTGGGTCATTTTGACCCGAAACTCCGAAGTTTTTTTTTTAACTGAATGTTCATCAGAGGGGTCCAAGACTTTTGTCGCACTTGAACCACAAATATTTGAATGGATTTGAGGAGTTTCGTGGTTGAAATTTAAAAAAAAGTAACAAATCCTTCAATCTCGGGTCAATTTGACCCCCTTAGGAATGAATGGAATGCGAGGAATGCTTCAGTACACACAGAAAAACCTAAAAATGCTATTTACCATAAAATGATTTTATAATGTCTACACGTGTATCTGAATGCACACTGAAGAGAACTGACTTTAGGACCCAGCGGAACAGCTCATTTACTCCATATAGAGATATAAGCCCGTCTAGAGTCATGAAATATCATCTTATATAATTGATTTCCCACAAGAGATCGGCAAAGACACACAATGTAAGATATTTAGAGCTGAATTAAAAGGGTTATGCATGAAATCGTGAGTTATTTTGAATTTAAGTTGAAAGAATGTGAGGAATGTGCTTAAATTACTATTTATTTATTATTAATTGATCAAATCTAGTAATTGAAAGGTAAATAAAATAAAAAATAACAAAAAATCTCCAAAATAATTGCATTACAAAATAGAAAAAATATCATCAAAATGAAATAAAATAAGCTTTCTGGGCAAAAAGAAATGAAGAATAATTTTAGGGCTTCGGGTCATTGTGACCCGCGAGGGAAAGATGTGTTAAGAATGTTTATATATTTGTGCTGGAAAACAGAAACACTGAGGAAGAACATCAGTTTTTGCAATGAACTGATCAAAGAATCGCTGGTATTAATAATTCACACTGAGCACAATTGAGGTGATTGTGTGAAACTTACACGTGTAGAAACATGTTCATACGTGCAGATTCAGTCTCTGATGTCTCTCTCTCCTTCAGCCTGTTGTTTACAGTGATACAGGTCCTCGCCATGGCAACCGATGCCGCGTGTCACATGGCCTGAGAATCCCCAGCATCTGATTGGTTCCTGGCAGACGCTCAAACTGTGTTTTCATCTGGACGAGATCTGAGAAATAAACCTTCACACCTGAGAGACTCATGACTGTCAAATCACCCGTTTCCTCTCTTTGCTTTCTCACACACACACACACAAACACACACTCTCTCTCTCTCTCTCTCACACACACACACACACACTCACTCACTCTCTCACACACACACTCACGTATGCGTATACTCACACTTAAAGAAGGGATTTTTTATCAGACTCCTCGCTGATGTATGTGTGAGTGTAAGTGTTTATGTGTGTGTGTGTGTGTTTCTAACAAGCTACGATTCCTGATGAATGTGAGATTATTTATTTACTGTCTGATTTGAAAGAAAGCACTCATCTGTCTCTCTCTCTCTCACACACACTCTCTCTCTCTCACACACACACTCTCTCTCTCTCTCGATGAACATTTTCTTGCTTTATGAATTTTTGTTGGCCATAAATTGTAATTTCCTTTCCACATTCCTCCGGTAATGTAATTCCTCCTCCCGCATTCCTCTTTCCTCTCTGGAATAAATCATCCTGCAAAACCATCAGATTCAGTCACAGAACAACAACACACACACACACACACACACCCCCCGCTTTAGTTTATATTTCAACTCGTGAGGGTTTAACCAACGCTACTGATTACCGGTTCTCCTGAAACTCCGATGGAAAGGTCAGTCGGATGAGAGAATCCACTCTAGTCCGATAAGATCTGGAGTTTCGCTCAGTTTCATTACTGACTCTCACTCACACACACACACACACACACACACACACAATGACGCTGTTGTTGTTCATGTCCTGGATCTCTGTCTGTGATTTTAGCTCAGAGAAGTCGTGCCAACTCAACATCAGATTAACTGAGGGAGGATTGTGTGTGTGTGTGTGTGTGTGTGTGAGAGTGTGTAAAGGAGAGATCCTTCAGGAACACACACACACACACACAGAGAGAGTCTCCTTACATTTACGTGGCCGTCATGAATAGGACATTGTACCCACAGGACACAATGCTGGCTCTACAATCCGTGTGTGTGAGAAAGAGAGTCTGTGTGTGTGTGTGAGAGAGAGTGTGTATGTGAGTGTGTGTGTGTTTGTGAGACTGTATGTGTGTGTTTGAGAGACTTTGAGTGTGTGTTTCAGAGTGTGTGTGTTTGTGAGACTGTGTTTGAGAGAGTGTATGTGTTTGAGAGAGCGCGTGTGTGTGAGTGAGAGTGTGTGTTTGTTAGATTGTTTGTGTGAGTGTGTGTTTGAGAGAGTGTGTGCGTGTGTGAGAGAGTGTGTGCGTGTGTGAGAGAGAGAGTGTGTGTGTTTGTGTGAGAGAGTGTGTGTGTTTGTGTGAAGTGGGGGTTGAAATCTGGGTCAGTCCTGAAAGCAGATAAATAAGAAAAGGACCCCAGCTCAGTGTTTCTCTCACACACTCACACACACACACTCTCTCTCTCTCACACACATACACACACACACACACACACTCTCTCTCTCTCTCTCTCTCTCTCTCTCTCACACACATACACACACACTCACACTCTCTCTCTCTCTCTCTCTCTCACACACATACACACACACTCTCTCACACACATTCACACTCTTTCTCTCTCTCTCTCACACACATACACACTCTCTCTCTCACACACACACACTCTCTCTCACACACATACACACACACTCTCACACACATACACACTCTTTCTCTCTCTCTCTCACACACATACACACACTCTCTCTCTCTCACACACTCTCTCTCTCTCACACACACACACTCTCTCTCTCTCTCTCACACACACACACTCTCTCTCTCACACACATACACACACTCTCTCTCTCTCACACACTCTCTCTCTCTCACACACACACACTCTCTCTCTCTCACACACACACACTCACTCTCTCTGCTTTAGTTTACTCTGATCTGGTTCCCGGTGGTTCAGGAGGAAGAGGATCTTTAGTCTCGTTCCTCGAGTTAGTGGAGTTTCTGCTGGATGTTTTCACAGAACCCCTGAGGCGAGCGACTGCAGACTCTCGGGCGTCCGAGCTCTAAACACACGTTTCTGATCAAACCAGAGTAAAGCGTGCGAACGTTACAGCTCTCCGCGAGTCGAGGATCTGGAGCGAGAGTTGAAAAATACTGAACAAACTACAGGTGAACCGCGTCAACATTTCAACTAATAAACATCACCGTAATGGAACGATTACATTAGGAATTGCAAAAAAAAAAAAATGTATATGGCAAGTTTTCTGTAATGTTTAAATATGCAAATGAGGCTTTATCTAATTAAATATGCACTAATTTGCATGCATTTCCAGAACAGAAATCAGATCAATTGGATAAAGCCAGATTCATATATCATGTTGGATTTTGTTGACGTTTTAAAGGTTTTTCCAGAGGGGAATTCTGGATATAAATCATAAAATACTGTCAAACAGACGAAAAAATACATTTTCACCATGTTTTTAGGAATGAAATATTGTATAAATTAGGTGAATGATTTATGAAGAATATATGAATAAAACGGTGTAAAGCTGGAGAAGTGAAGATTTCTGACTCAAACTCTCTGCATTTAAAGATTGAGACTGAAATCTACAAACGCTAATAGCTCAAGTGCAATAAAATAAAAAATTAAATGTGTGTTTTGGATGTTTTCTGTCCAGTAGTCTGAAAGAAGACCAATGTTATGAAAAACAGTGTTTTTGCCTGTAGTGTCCTGCTTTAATAACATTGGATTTAGATATGGAATATGATTTTATATCAATCTCAGTAATCAACTAAATGTGCTGTTGTAGCTGAAAGCATTAGCTTTGATTGATTGCTGATTTACATAATAAAACATTGGTAACACTTTAGTTTAGGGTCTATTCTCACTATTAAGTTGCTTATTATCCTGCATATTACTACAACATTAGCTACTAAAGCACATAATAATGCTTTATTCTGCATGACAATATTCTACATATTTTAATCAAACCCAAAACCTAAACTTACCTTACTTACTACTAATAAGCTGTAATTAGGCGTTTATTGAAGCAAAAGTTGTAGTTAATAGTGAGAATTAGACCCTAAACTAAAGTGACTAAAATATAAAATACAGTGTTCACTGGTTTTTGAAGTAAATATTCCCTGTTTTTCAGCTTCACATGACAAATTAAGTGTGCATTTCAGCATGACTTTAATTTTCTTTAAAATTCCACAATGCATAAATAAATTCTTTTTCTGTACAAAGTTTGCGAAACTTCAATAACCTTCGAGAACTCAAGAAATACTGAAGCAGAAACACACTCTACACAAGAACACAGAAAAAGTTTCCTTCCAATATCAGATGCTTTAACAGAGACTATAAACACTTTAATCATCTTTAACTTTCTGTGCAAGATTCCCTTCCAATGCAATAATAGTGATTGATCTGACAGAGAAAACTGACCATACACTGCAAAGTCCAAATATCTAAAACATTCTTAAATCAAGAAGCATTTATTAGATAAGTAAAATGACAATCTTGTTTCCTGATAATAAAAAAACAAGCAAAATTATCCTCCAGTGGGGTAAGAAAAAAAATCTTAATTCAAATGGAAAACAAGAAAAAAAATTCAAATGGAAAACAAGAAAAAAAATCTTAATTAAAAAAAATCTTAATTCAAATGGAAAACAAGAAAAAAAAAATCTTAATTCAAAAGTTAACAAGAAAAAAAATGCAAATGGAAAACAAGAAAGAAAATCTTAATTAAAAAAAAATCTTAATTCAAATGGAAAACAAGAAAAAAAATTCAAATGGAAAACAAGAAAAAAAATCTTAATTAAAAAAAAATCTTAATTCAAATGGAAAACAAGAAAAAAAACAAATTCAAATGGAAAACAAGAAAAAAAATCTTAATTAAAAAAAAATCTTAATTCAAATGGAAAACAAGAAAAAAAATCTTAATTAAAAAAAAACTTAATTCAAATGGAAAACAAGAAAAAAAAATGCAAATGGAAAACAAGAAAAAAAATCTTAACAAGAAAAAAAATGCAAATGGAAAACAAGAAAAAAAATCTTAATTAAAAAAAAATCTTAATTCAAATGGAAAACAAGAAAAAAAACAAATTCAAATGGAAAACAAGAAAAAAAATCTTAATTAAAAAAAAATCTTAATTCAAATGGAAAACAAGATTTTTTTCTCACCCCATTGGCAGATAATTTAGCTTGTTTTAAGCAAAAACTCACTAAATTTTTTATTTTTTAAACAAGACTTGTATACTTGTATAGTAAATGCTTCTTGATTTAAGAATTTTTTTAGATATTTGGACTGGAAAAAATACAAAAATACAAAGAAAAGCATTTTTTGGCAGTGTTGAAGAATATTTGCATAGAGTACGTTTCTGATCTCAGTTTACATAAACTCATTAGGCATTACTAATTATTCATTATATGCAAAGAAAGAACATTTGAAATTGAAAACCACTGAAATCAAAAACTAACTTACATGAAAAAACAAACAGTTTGAAGCTTGACATTGAACATTTTCATGCACTTGGTGTTGATCTCCAGCATTCATGAACAATGGAGACGTTTGGAGACACGGTGTTTCTGATCATCTGTTCAACAGATCAGAGGAAAACTGAAGTGTGTGTGAGATCAGAGGAAAACTGAAGTGTGTGTGAGACTGTTCACAGCTTTTGAAGGGCCTCTTCTCTCAAATGAAGCACTTGATCCTGAAACCGGCTCCTTTATGAGACGCGCACTGCAAATATTTGAAGTTGCGAGTACAATGAGAGTGTGCTGGTAGTAAGAGCTCGACACACACTCACGGCTGGTCTCGAGTCACTAAACACACACTTGAAGAGTGAAATCATAACAAACACTGCGGAGAGAGTTCATGTCCCGAACATCTCGAGTCGGCGCTGGAATCCACTGCACGACTGCTCAGATTCAGTCCCGACGAGTCGAATACGAGCAGACTCACGGATGGACAGACTCTGACTCCGATTCAAACATTTCTGAGATGATTTTAAAACATGTTTTCATTTGTCATGCATCAAAGCGCATGTTTCCGTGTGAGTTTGTTGTGTGCAAAACGACTTACAAGTAAGAAGAAAAGGTTCCATATAGAAGATTAAAGGGTTCGGGATCATTTCATTCATTTAGTTTTTAGTTATTTTGTGATTCACTTTTATGAATTAAGCAGCTCGTAAACATGCTTTATCAGTAGGGGAAAAAAATAAATAATTTAAGACCTTTCGCATTTTTTGGAATAAAAATTGAGTCTAGAACCGTAAAGTTTAATTTTTAACCTTTTTTGTTTACATTTTATTTCGATGTTCAACTTTAGACATTCTATTAACTATAAGTAACTACATGTCAACTAACTCTCATTAGAGGATTATTTGATTGTCTGCTTTAACACTGCAAACAAGCAAAAACAAGCTAAATTATCTGCCAATGGGGTCAGAAAAATTATCTGAATTTAAATGGAAAACAAGAAAAATCTTTATCTGAATTGAAATGGAAATGAATTTTTCTCACCCCGTTTCAAGCAAACACTCACTTCATTTAGATTTTTTATTTCAGAAAACAAGATACAATTTCTTAAGTCATTTTACTTTTCTAGTAAATGCTTCTTGATTAAAGAATTTTTAGAAATTTGGATTGGAAACAAGACAAAAATACTAAGTTAGAAGCATTTTTTGCAGTGTTGAAGCACAGTCTACTAATACTCTAATGAGAGTTTGTTGACAAGTGACTTAAAGCTGCAGTCTGTAAGAATGACAGCTAGTGGTGGAAACAGGTACTGCAATTCAAATATTGGAGATCGTCGTTTCCCCGCCTCTTCAGACTCGACGCTCACACGGGTCGCCAGTTTGAGACGCAACAGGAACGAGCGCAATGGACAATGAGAATTGGCAGCGTACAGAATCACAGACCAAGACAAAACAAACATTACAAGATTGTAACCACTTACAAGAAAGCCTAGTGTTTTAAAATCTCCAGATTTGAAGTAGTGTCATGAATGATTTCACTCAATCATCCGGACATTTAAAAGTCTCAAACGCAGTGAAAATAAAAAGTCATAATTATGACATAAAAACTCAAAACTATGACATAAATCAGTATTACATATAATTATGGCAAAAAGTCAATAATGACAAAAATATTTATCAACATAAAGTGTAACCAATTTTTTCGTTTTTAGTTGTTTAGATGCCATTTTTTTCTTGCAACCGCTTACAAAGCAGGCACTTATTGGATGTCTAGTGTTTTAAAATCTCCATATTTAGAAATGATGACATAAAAAAGTCAATTATAACATAACACGTCAAAACTATGACAGTTATTACATATAATTATGACAAAAAATATCAAAAATATGACAAACTACATTGGCATTAAAATGAAATTTATCGACAGTGTAACCAATTTTTTGTGTTGATCTTTAGTTGTTTAGATGCCATTTTTTCTTGCAACCGCTTACAAAGCAGGCACGTATTGTGTGCAGTGTTTAAAACTCTCCAGATTTGATGTAGTGTCGTGTATTCCAGCGGTTTCACTCAATCATATTTACAGAGTCTCAAACGCAGCGAGAACGAACAGCAAAACCACGTGTTGAGAAAGAGCCGAAGCGCTAGAACTCGACGTCGCCGCATCACTCGCCTCGCTTCCCGGTTTCACCTCGTAATCCTCGTCCTCGTACGCATCGTCGTGTTCGCCGCCGTGATCTCCGATCAAACACAGTTTCACCATGTTCTGTTTCACCACCTCACAAAATGGCCGCTCGAGGCCGTCGCACACGCAGGTGTTTAGCATCACGCCGTTCGGCATTAGCAGAAGTTCCTCGATGGTGGACCGGCACTGCGACGAACACTTTCTCCCGTTGAACAGCTGTCCACAGTGGGACAGATACGCCATCAGAGCCGCGTGACACGCAGGATCGTCCTCACAACGCCGGCGCGCTTCGGTGCACCCCATGCTATCGGCTCCGCTAGGATGAGTGCGCGGGAGACAGGGATCGATGGCTCGTTTAGCGCTCAGACACTCGGGATCCGTCTCGCAGGAGCATCTCTCCAGATCCGGCCCGGATCCGGTTTGGTTGAGGCGGATTAGCGCGCTAATACAGTGGCTAGGACACTGCCGGCGTTCCCCGCGGATGTTGCCGTCGCACGCGCTCAGGTACTGGTTATACGCTAGCTCACACTCGCGCTCCTCGTGACACCTGACTAGCGCCTGCCAGCAAACCAGCTGAGCGTCCAGAGTCATCATCACAAACCAGATGATTAACGCCAAGATGATCTTCATTTCTGAGCTCAGATGCATGTGCGCATCGGTTCGGTTCTCATGCACAACGCCGGGGGAATAAAGTGCATCGCGTTGCAAAAACTTCAGAGTTGGTTTCAACAAGAAAAGTCATGCATTTAGTCCACAATTAAGCTTTTTAGCTGTGCAATCAGTTCAATCCGCTGCTATCCGAGTGCATTTCTCTGTATCTTCAAGTGAGAATCTTCAAGTGGGGTTTTGATGTTGTTTTGAGTGAGAATTGCAAAAACTTCAGAGTAAGTTTCAGCAAGAAAAGTCACGCATTTACTCCTAAATGAAGCTTTTCAATCAGTCGGTCTGTTCAATCTGCTGCTATCTGAGTGCATTTCTCTGTCTCTTCATGAGAATCCTCCTTTTGCGTTGCAAAAAAAATTCAGTTAGTTTCGGCGAGAATGCATCATAGAAAAGTCATGCATTAATACTCCACAATGAAGCTTTCAGTTCAGTCCAATCCGCTGCTATCCGAGTGCATTTCTCTGTATCTTCAAGTGAGAATTGCAAAAACTTCAGAGTAAGTTTCGGCAAAAAAAGACACACATTTACTCCTCAATGAAGCTTCTCATCAGTGCAATCAGTTCAATCTGCTGCTATCCGAGTGCATTTCTCTGTTTTCATGAGAATCCTCCTCCAGTTTGGGGTTTGTATGTAGTTTTGAGTGAGAATCCTCCTTTCTCATGTTGTTTTGAGTGTTTTCTGCTCTTAAAGTGCTGTTACGGCTTCATGCTGCAGGTCTTTGTCCCTCCGACTCTTTCACGCTCGGCTGTGCATTTACACACACACACACACGACCCCTCCTCCAAAACCCTCCTCTCTTTATTATTCATTCTCTTGTTCTATTGGCTGTAAACGCGGGATTTCATCCATAGAAACACTGTTTTTGGCAAAGCTCACCTCCTGTACGGGATAAATAAAATGTTTATAAATTTCATGAAGCTTGCGAGCTGTGTGGTCTCTCGTTCTCTCTCTCTGCGTGAGATTACAAAACCCTGTCAGGAGAGAGAGAGAGAAACACACACACACACACATTCCTCTGTTGGAAGCTCAACATCTGCAAACCACTTCTTCAATTTAAAGCGCAGAAAAACAAATCTGTTTCTCTTTAGCGCAAACCCAAGAACAAGCCCCTGTATAAACCGACTCAAACCCCCGTTTCTTCATCCCCCGTTCCTCTCAGGCTGCTTTCGGGTGTTTTAATCGCGCCCTGGTGGAAAAGAAAAGGCCACAAAAGTGTTTTCTGGACCGTTTCACCCTCTTTGTGTGCGACTGGCCATGCAGCAGCCCAGAGGAACGTCAATAGAGAGACTTTCCACAACAATATATTTACTGCTCTGTCCTTTCACTGCGCACTTGAGATCAGGCATTCTCTGCTATTCAGATGGAAAACACTGGGATTGAAGAGGAGAAACTATGCAAAACCGCAACCATCCCCGGAGTCTGTTACAGGACAAAAGCTGGGATAGAGGAAACCGTGTGTAGGGGCTAGTTGTCACAGTCTTCTGATTGGCAACTCTCTGAAAGTGACTCTGTGAGCCAGAAAACAACAAATGCTTGTTATCTGTTTTATGGAAGGCCATTTCTGCCACATCAGGGGAAAAAATCATGCTTTGGTAAATCATGAGTGATGAAATAAAAAGTCATAATTATAACATAAAGTGTCAAAACTATGACAATTCAGTTATTTTATATAATTATGACAAAAACATCAAAATGATAAAAAAAAGTCAAATATGACAAAAAAAATCACGTCGTAGAAATTATGAGTCATAACTGTGTCATAAAAAGTCATAATTAAAACAAAAGTCAAAATGATGACGTCAAAATATGACAAAAAGTTGAATTGTGTCATAAAAAGTAAAAATGATGACATAAAAAGTCATAATTAAAATATAAAAAGTCAAAATTATGACATAAAAAGTAATAATTAAAATACAAAAAGTCAGTTATACCAAAAATTACCAAAAATCTATATTGGCAAAAAATTACAATTGAGATAAAAAGTCAGAATTATGACAAGTCATCGAAATCATGACAAAAGTCGAATTTATCGACTTATTACGAGTCAAAATTATCACATAAAAAGTTGAAATTATGACAAAAAAAATCTAAATTATGACAAATCAAAATGACGTCATAATGACACAATTATGACAAAAAGTTCAAATTGTCACAAGAAATCATAATTTTGACTAGTCGAAATTATAACAAAAAGTCAAAATTAGGACATAAAAAGCCAAAATTATGATAAAAAAGAATCTAAATTACAACTTTGTCATAATTTTGACATTTTACGTCATAATTATGATTTACAAGCATGATTTTTTTTCTTATGTAGCGGAAATGTGCTTCTATAATGTTCCAAAATCCCAATATCACCATATTTTTGTAAAAATAATTTCCGTTGGGTATAAAAAAAATCCTCCCTTTGCTTCCACTTTTCCTCAGTCTGCCTGTTCTAGGCTCTCGTCTGAAACTGTATTACCTGCAGCTCTCGTGTTTATGATGAATCACTTGTCGTGTTCCTCATTTGAAAGGTGCTTTGATGAAATCGTCTGCTAAATGAATAAGTGTAAATGTCAACAGAATCAGTGAGGTAAAATACACTAAATCACAGCTGGGTAGTTGCATCTAAAACAGTTTCAAAGAACATTATAATAGTTGTAGAAATGCTGTACATGTACATGAGAAACTCTGTCACACTGCAGGACTACTGAACTTGAAAGTGATTAAAAACACTTCAAAGCAATGACATTTACCTAAACTGGATGTTCGTTTGCAAAAAGGTTATTTGTTACGTCAACTACCCACCTATAAACTTCCTGATGAGAGCTGAATTAGTGTTAGTGAAGCGTTTGTTTCTGTTGTCTGATATCTCCACCTACAGGTCAGATACGGCACTGCATGATCACACAAAGCCTGAAATCATATCACATGCATCATAATCTTTGTACAAATATATTTATTACACTTTCAACAGTCAAAAATCAGCAAGGTCTGGAAATTACAGAAGAATTATTACATGAATGCATCACATTGGTAATTACGTTACTTATGCAGCGGAAACAACTATCGAGGGCATAAGTAAAATAAACACCACTCTTGCCATTAATAAAGAAATAAACATACAATACTCTTACGGGTCAAATAAAATACAGCCTTTTTCTTCACATGAACTGGCTATCAGCTCTGTCCTTTAGATCAGAGATGGTAATATTAATATTGCTTTATGTTGTTTCACTTATTGCTCCTTCATTTAAAACCCAAATCCCTGTATGGCTTTATTCATAAGACACAGAACATGTACTCCTTCATTCAGAAGATCATTATTCCCAGACAGCAACATAATGTCGGCTCAGATCCCAGCCACATGTGGATTCCACGCGGCCCAGATGTGGGCCGGATCTGGGCAGACACACTGTTACTGTCTGTTTTTTTTAAAGAAACGCTCTCTATAAGAGGGAAAAACTAGAAAGAAAAAGGTAGACGACACCAAACCACCTGCACAAAACAGCAGCACTCAATGAAAGGTCAAAGGGCGTTAATGACATCAGGGGTCATTAAGGTGAAACGTGAAGGTGTTTGTGTGGATGGACCTCCATTCCTGCTCCCATAAGCCCTTCATACAGACGTAGCGACCCAGACAGCAACATAGTGTCAGCCCACATCTGGAACATGTGGATTCAATGCGGCCCAGATCTGGAACATATGGATTCAACGCAGCCCAGGAACATGTGGATTCAATGCGGCCCAGATCCGGAACATGTGGATTCAATGCGTCCCAGATCTGGAACATGTGGATTCAATGCGTCCCAGATCCGGAACATGTGGATTCAATGCGGCCCAGATCCGGAACATGTGGATTCAATGCGGCCCAGATCCGGAACATGTGGATTCAATGCGTCCCAGATCTGGAACATGTGGATTCAATGCGGCCCAGATCTGGAACATGTGGATTCAACGCAGCCCAGATCCGGGCCACATCTGGAACATGTGGATTCAATGCGGCCCAGATCTGGAACATGTGGATTCAATGCGGCCCAGATCTGGAACATGTGGATTCAATGCGGCCCAGATCTGGAACGTGGATTCAACGCAGCCCAGATCCGGGCCACATCTGGAACACATGGATTCAACGCGGCCCATATCCGGGCCACATCTGGAACATGTGGATTCAACTCGTCCCATTTCTGGGCCACATCTGGAACATGTGGATTCAACGTGTTCCAGATCCGGGCCACATCTGGAACATGTAGATTCAACGCGTCCCATTTCCGGGCCACATCTGGAACATGTGGATTCAACGTGTTCCATATCTGGGCCACATCTAGAACATGTGGATTTAACGCGGTCCATATCCGGGCCACATCTGGAACATGTGGATTCAACGCGTCCCATTTCCGGGCCACATCTGGAACATGTGGATTCAACGCGTCCCATATCCGGGCCACATCTGGAACATGTGGATTTAACGCGGCCCATTTCCGGGCCACATCTGGAACATGTGGATTCAACGTGTTCCAGATCCGGGCCACATCCGGAACATGTGGATTCAACGCGTTCCAGATCCGGGCCACATCTGGAACATGTGGATTCAACAGCGCCCAGATGTGGGCCAGATCTGAGCCAACCCTATGTTGCTGTCTGGGGAGTCATTTCTCCACGAACCCGCTACGCTATCGCTGCAATAAATCTCTTCAGACCGGAGCAGTGAATCTCCAGAAACTTGTCGTATTTCACCACAAAGTCAAGAAATTATACTTGCATGTTATTTGCATTGCGACGTTACTTTCATGAGAACATAATTTATGCAAAATATACCTTTCCCGTGAGGTGAAATGCGACCTGAGCATGTTTTCTGTGAGATTCTCCGAGCAGGGTGTGTATATTTGATGACATTTAAACTCCTAGAACAACATTAGCATCATGAAACCTACACGTCACACTGGATATATGAATACGGATGTTTGTCAGCATGTGTTTGGAGATGAGGAGAGGGTGATCACATGACGCAGCACTTCTCGGCAGAGTTCTTCAGGTCCTCCAGCGTGGCCTGAGCTTTGCCCTTCAGATGGCCCATGTCCACGTTCTGGATGTTGGTCAGCTGACCCAGGACCGACTGCTTCTGCTCCTCCTCCTGGTTGTCTTCAGCGATCATCTTGGCCAGTTCAGTGGGGAGCTCAACGTCATCTCGCGCCGCCTGGATCTGAGTCTCGTCCAACTCGTTCTGAAAAACAGGCCATGAAATACAAACAAATACATGAGGCCCTGTTCATTTACATTTAAGCATTTGGCAGACGCATTTAAATTACAGTAACAGAGATTGTTTTGGCTCTACAGCAGATCTAGAATAAAGTTATTGTCCAGATAAAGTTAGTTTTTGATTGATTCACTTCCGTTGCAAAGATCATTAGTTATTAACTTAGCGGCCGCTAACACGACACTGTTCTAACCGAAAACAGAAAGACCTTAACGCGCTCTGGCCTCTTCATCTGCACGACAACAGTGTTTGGTGCTCGAGAACGCAAACCTTGAAACAGGTTCCAAGGTGCAAGCGATGAAAAATTTTGAAAAATATCATCTCTGTGTAAACTTCAAAAACGAATCTGTGAAAATGCACATGGGTATTACGTGTTTAGTCTATAGGTATCACACCTGGTATTCCCAGACAGCAACATAGTGTGGGCCCAGATCCAGCCCACATCTGGTGAATGTGGATTCAACGTGGCCCAGATGTGGGCCGGATCTGGGCCGAAACTATGTTGCTGTCTGGGACTGAACAAGCTATTGTTGCACATAAAATATCAAGGTTCATACAAAAACAATACAAAAACTCTCATGTGAGTTCAGCATCACACTCCAGAGATGGGTTAAAAAAAAAAAAAAAGAGAGAGAGAGAGAGAGAGACCATTTCTCTCCAGAATGGCATAAAAATGAGAATCACTGCTATTATCGCCTTTTTCGCTTTTGTCTTGCTTAGTTGGGGACATTTAACATTTAATATTCAGCAATATTATTGATCTCCTGCATTGACACCATTATATGAGAACTGAACTGAACTGGACGATGACATCACAGTTTTCTCCAGAGCGGATATATATATATATATATATATATATATATAAATTAACTAAATTAATAACTTTACAACAAAAATGAATCATCACAGAACTTACTTAAGCTGGACTGTGATGCTATTTTCTTCTAGAAACAAACTTTAATTATTTTCCTGTTATCTCTGTAAAGCTGCTTTGAAACACTCTGTGTTGTAAAAAGCGCTGTATAAATAAAGGTGACTTGATTATCAAACAGGTTAGCTCTGTTACACCTGTCCTTATGTACCAGCAGATGGCAGCCTCGTCCCTCACTTTCTCCATATTCCCAGACTTAATTTCCCAGAACTCCCTGCTCATTATTAATTTATATGTTTCAGCTGTGTCTTGTTTCATTTAGTTCATTACCTTGTCTATTTAAATACCCTTTTGCCCTGTATTCAGTTTGAAGTCTGGTTTGTTTTGCGTGTTACTGACAGCATTCCCGAGCAGTCCAAAAATATCAGTGATAACGAGGGGTTAACTGGCATTTCATAGGCAGAGGAACCACAGAAGTCCACAAATGCGATGCTTAGAATACATCATTATTTTTTTCTTAAATGTTATTAGTAGTATTGTCATTTAAACATCTCTGAAATTAAATATTGGTATCTAAATATCTATTAATTATTTATTTGTCTGTTTCTATGCATGTATGTCAGTATTCAACTTAAATGCACAATTAACCTGCTTTTCTGATTGTATTGCCTTCAAAACCCTCAAACTTCAAAACTGGAACAGGTCAAGCTTTCTCACGCCAACATCAACGTTTGTCTTGATGAACTTCCTTATCTAATTTAAATTTAGTAGGCTTTTGCAATTAAAATATTATTTTTTGCATTACAGTCATGAGAAACAAAGTTTTTGTTATAACAGTACATTTGAGTATTGGGGAATGGGTAATTAATAATGATAAAAATCATTTCACAATGCAAAAAATAAGAATTAGTAAAATAGGCTAAAAAAAGGTAAATTAATAGGGGTGTAACAACATATCATGTCACAATATTTTGCAATACAAAAATGCATTAATATGTATTGTGTATAGTTCACCCA
This sequence comes from Gila robusta, assembly GCA_030770095.1. Taxonomy (NCBI): domain Eukaryota; kingdom Metazoa; phylum Chordata; class Actinopteri; order Cypriniformes; family Leuciscidae; genus Gila; species Gila robusta. The sequence continues at coordinate 545,424 of JAVALU010001332.1, forward strand.
AAATAAAGAAGTACTGAGAGAGAAAAAATTCAAGTTTTCAGAGTTTTAGTGTCAGTACTACATTAAAATACTATATATAATGTTGAATATAATGTATAATAATGCAAATGGGGAAATATTTGTGGGTCCTGATAATGGCAAATGTCTGATGTTTACTCTTACCGCCCGGTCCCTTAGATCGGCTGAACTTGATTTATCGTCCATCGCTCGTTTGCGGCTGTCTACAGTAGGTGGAGGGTCATTTAGTGTTAATGCTCCTAAATGATGGAATCCACTACCGCTTACACTTCTAATATCTCATCTGTGCCCACATTCAAGACGCAGCTAAAAACATATCTATTTAACATGTATTTTGGATAATGTGACTATATGTGTCCTTATGTGATTGTAATGTGTGTGTGGGTGTGTAAATGTATTGTAATGTACAATGTAAAGTGACCTTGAGCTACGGAAAGGCGCTATATAAATAAAACTACTTCTTATGTGTCCAGTAAAAGTGTCCTACATTATTTTAAATATATCTAGTCAGTGACAGAGTGCAACCATATTCGTCTGAAATAATTCTGTATTTTCAGCTTCAGAATCATGAATATTATTATTCTGGTGTCTCTATTGTCCTGTGCTTTGGGTTTCCAGAGTCCAAGAATATTCATTTACACACACAATGTAATATCAAATTTAGCATTTTAATCAACAGTAAAATTTTTGTTAACCTTTTATCATATGTCTTGGAGTATCGCAATAATATCATATCGTGAGTTCAGTATCGTGATATGTATCGAATTGTTACACCCCTATAAATTAAGGTAAATTTGTAAGTCGCTTTGGATAAAACCATCTGATAAATGATTAAATGTAACATTAACAATGATCAATATATTTGTTAGAGTATAATCATTGTTAATGTTAGTTAATAAAAATGCAACTGTTCATGTTATAAATGCTATTTTTCATTGTTAGTTCATGTTGCAGTTAACTAATATTAACAAATGGATCCTTAATAATATCTTTATGCACAATATAACATCTTATTCAGTGGTGAAATGTGGGATTCAGCCCAGTGTGTTGATGAGCGAGGTGTTGGGGTATAAGTTTTAATAGTGTGGGCAGATGTGTGATTAATTGTTACCTTTGGCAACCTGTATTTGTCTCTGAAGTGAGTCCTGATGGTCGCCCTCTCCGCCTTCTTCTGGGCAAAATTGGTGTCTCGCTCTTGCCTGAGGAGAAATGAGAACAGAAGCATCTCAAATACACACAAACACTGTAATCTGAGGATCTGGGCTCTTCAAGGCTCTTTTGATCTTTTATCCATCTACGCAAGTCTAACGTCAATCTCAAGCTAATAAGCATCATCTGTCCGATTTCTAATTTAAACAGCAATTGAACTGATTGTTGATTGGACTAATTTTAGGATTTTTTTGCTATGCTTATTTGAATAATGATCATATAAGACCTAAATTGACCTTAAAAAGTAATCTCTGTTATGACAAGCCATTTCAGGCAGTTTCGCTTCATTTTAGCATGAGCTAAAACAAATCTACGTCCACAGAGAGAGATGTCATTCTGCAGGATTAAACTGCTTTCCTCCGTACGCCGAGGAAACTCGTGGAATAAATACCTTCAAAGAGAGCATTAAAAAACTTCAGACTGACTGGATTTCTAGGGTTTATTTGCCAGAAGTCTGGTGAAATGAACCGTTGCTTACAACAATCGCATTTGTCCATTAAAGAAAGCTGAAAATATTTAAAATAAGTGCGCAATGAGACAATCAACTTCAGCAAAATCAAATAGCCTACAATTACAATTTTATTTGATTATAATATTTATTGTAATTCCTAAAAAAAAAAAGGTTTAAAAAATCAGCAGCTTATCAAACATTGGAAATGATCAACATAGAAATATTTCAAAAATGAAAAATGGATTAGGCTAGTTATGGATTTACTTAATACATAACTATAAAACTTCAGTGCTTTTTCAGATATTGCCTTTCATGCAGTGTGTAATAAAGCTGTAAAAGATCAAACTTCAGATAAACCGAGTTATCTAACAAAAGAAAGAATCGATTCTGAACTGAAACGAGTTGTCAGTAATTCAGTCTCACTTCCTGCTGATCCTGCATAGGTTTGTGACTAATTAGCATAATGCCAGCCTGTGGTGTTGATTGGCTGAGCTGCGTCTCTTAGCTCCGCCCTCAAACACTGTAGTGTATCTGAGACTGGAAGAGTTTGGTTCGTGTTGTTCGTGTCGAGAAGACGCTGTTTTCTGAGATTGATCCGGTAAAACGCACGCCATCGTTACTGTTCATATCACTGTGATCAAGAGCTGAGATTCAGATATGATAATGAGCATTTGCTTTCTGACCAATCACAGCAGAGCAGCTCTCAGAGAGGCGGGGCTTAGAGAGACTGAATCCTTGATGGAAGCGTTTCAGACACTGAGAGAAAGAGCTGAAGCTGCAGTGGAGATTATGAGGACATTAATGTGTAGGGCTGGGACGGTTACCGCATTACCGCAATACCGCGGTCACGTGACTCCAACCGCGGGTCTGAGCTCGTCACCGTCATCACCGCAAAAAAAACTAAAAAAAACATTTGCCTGCACATGTGTGCACGTTGTCTAATGACATGGATTCATTGATTCTAATGACATGGACTATGTCTAATGATATTGTGTCTTACAAGGTTTTCTAAAGAAAACTTATCAAAAGATGGAGCAAATCCGACCTTTCGCGAGTTGAGGAGCGCAATGTTCCATGACACATAATAACATTTCATTTGTATTAGAGATGCGTGGATGGGCTATTATTATTTCATCCGCAACCGCATCACAAAACTCAATTTTCGAAACCGCATCCGCGGCGCTGACTGTTTTAAGGTCTATGAGCAATGCGAGGCGCTGCGGCCGCGAGGCTAGAAAGCTCTTGACTGTTCTAGAAAGGAGACTGATCCAATGCAGCAAAGATATTTAAAGGCTAAAGTCCCTATATTGGCTATGTTGTATCCCCAGAATATCAGCAGTGAACTCCGTCTCCGATCGGCGCACAGGGATAAATATAAATAAGTAAATAGTCTATAACGCACATCGGCAAACCTGACCTTACCTGACTAGGCTACTGTAGACTAAAACTGTATCATTTTGTTTTGAATTTTGTTTAAAAGTAGACATTTAGGCCTAGCCTACGCCGAGTTTCGGTTCATTTATGAGACGAGCTCCAGTTCACGCGCAAGAGACCGCACCGGCGCTTCCACGTCCTCCTGATTATATGTCTGCTATATTTGCTTCTTATTTATTAATTCCAGGCAATTCGTTAATGAAACAGTGATTAAAATTAAGGTACAATTTATACAAAACGAAATTTAATTTAAAGAAAGGCTTTCTACAAAACAAAACTTAATAAAGTGGTCTAAATCGTGTCTGACCCATCTTATGATCCTATCTTACTCATGCTGTTCACTTTTCATATAATCGACATAGATTAAATAAAAAATAACACTATATTATGTAAACATAAATATGGAGTATAATATTTGTAATTAAGACATGTTGCAATAGGTGTTCTTTCATTTCCAATGTGAACATCATAATGTATTCTCCTGAAAATGATGAATTCAATGCGAATGTATCTGAGAATATTCTTAAATAAGGAAATCTATTCAGTGATTGGTTCATGCCAAATTACTGCTTGATGAAAATTTGACTATTTCAAATTGTGCTCGTTTTTTTTCGGATGTAGGCTAGGTGACAATATTTAACAAAGTCTGTCTAGCAAAAACGACTTATGGTGCGTGCGCGAAAGTCTGTCGGGGGGGGGAGGGGGGGATTGGGGGGGTATTTAAAGCGGTTTACCGCCATACCGCGGGAAAATCTTGCTTTTCAACCGCGGTTAGAAAAAATCCATACCGCCCCAGCCCTATTAATGTGTTTTTGACCTGGGATGAATGTGAACCTGTTGTAGGAGACGCCAAACAACATTAGGAGCCTTTAAAATAACATAATAGGGGATTTTAAATTAACCTCAAGATTACGTTATTGTTAAAGGTCATGTGAGGTGAAAGGTCAATACAAATCTCCAGGGCTAAAGCAAAGGTCATAACAGAATGGACACATTTAAGTGGGGGAATAACAACCAGCAATTAAAGATAACATTTAGGTTTGGTATTTGGAGGGTTGTTGGTTTGATCCCTGAAAAGAGGAGCCATTATCAAGGCATTTAAATGTTCAAGGCTCAATACAAGTTAAGCTATATCAACAGCATCTGTTTAAAAAAAAATAATAATAATAATAATAATAATAATAATTATGAGCACTGTAATGCATTTGCAATGGATTACACACTAATGGACGAGTTTCACCAGGTACTGTCGTATTGAACCTGGAACCTTCCTTTTATGATTTCTCCAGAGGGATCATCCGTATAATAGTGTCTGCTAGTGCTTACTGAGAAGACGAGTACGAGAGAAAATATCTCAGGGATTTAGACTCGCACTGACACTCAACTGATGCTCATCCACAACAAATGACTAGTTAAAATAATCCCCATATCAATAAGCAGCAAAAAAAAAAACCTTTGAGAAGATCATGGTGGTTTGGCTGATTCAAGAGATTAAACACACAACTCCCTGTCAAAGTCAACAGTCTTAAACTAGCTGTTCTCAGCATGTAAAATCTGCTCTCCGAGGAAATGAGTTGGATTACCAGCTCGGCACAGCCATTTGAAGTCTGTGAAATCACAATTTTCCAAATATGGGAGTTATGCAAACCATTCTGTCAACACAGCCACCTGTTCAAGTCAGTCCTTTATGAGATGATTTCTTAAGACAAAGCATGTGAAGAATACAGAAATGTTTTGACTTGATCAATATGATGGTTATAAGTGTCTAATTTTTTTGGTTTTAACAATTCACAAGAAGTGTTTAATTAGACTTAAATGTTCTGATTGGAAAATGTGATTAGGGTTTAAATTAAACTGGTGTAAAATACTAATTAAAATTACCTCAGGCGAGAATGAGTGGATTCTAATACTGCGTAAAGCAGAGTCTATACTTGCCTAACATGGTAATCATAATAATATTGTGTTTTTGAACATGTATCATGGTATACACCATGGTAAACATGGTAAGTATCTTGGGGTACCATGTAAATACCATTGTACATGAATATGGTAGGCTAATCATTCATACCATATCAATGTTAAGTGTTTATCATCTTTCTTTTTATTTGTGCTGTGATGCTTAAGAAAAGATCTAATTCATTCGAATCTAATTCTGATTAATTGATACCACTTTAATTAGAATACACAATTTATAAACAAATACTAAAACCTCCCACTGTCTGTAGCAACCTGACTGAATTCGTGATGAAAAGGTAAAATATTTTAAATTACACACGAACTTCTGTTGGACTGTAATGTGAATAATGTGAAATATTATTCATATATGACTGAGCAAGAATCTCCCTGAGCTAAATGAGCAGCTGCGAGCGCGCGCGCGCGCGATATCCAACGAAGCGCGAAAAATGCGCGCCCATTTCCAAATGTCCGCTTCTCTACAACAGCGATCACCTCACAAAAACAAACAAATTTCAGAGAAATAACACGTAGATATCAGGTATGAAGAAAGGTTTGTCTTACTTTTCCTCCTCTAGCTGTTGTTGGTACTCTTCAAACTCTTCTTGTGTCATTCCTTTAGCAGCCGCTTCGGATTTCTCTCCTTCAGGTTTCTCTTCTGTCAGACCTCCTGTCAGATTCTTCAGCTGACCTCCGACGACGTGTTTTACCATGAAAGCCATCGTGAAATAGTACAATGTTCTTTAATAATCTTCCTTTTGGCGAGCTATTTGTCCAAAACTGTTATTAATTCCAATTAGGTCAATAATGTGGACAGGAAAAACGTCTTTTTTCCGTGATCGCCGAACAGAAACTCCTCAGCTGAGGTAAAGTGAAGTGATGTGGATTCTTCTCCTCATCTGAGTCACATCATCAGTTTGACTCTTCAATCCACCCAATCCCGTGTTTCCTCGCTAGATTCTTCCCGCCCAATCCAACGGACCGCTGGATTAAGCGCGCGCAGCTCGTGCGTTGAGTCACTGACGGGTTTTTTTTTTTTAGCGGGCGCGCGTGACATGTCAAAACGCATCGTGCCTCGGTTTTCGGTGCGTGCGTGCGTGCGTGTGTGTGTGCGTGTGTGTGAGACTCCAAGTCGGTTAACGGGATGACAGTAAGCAGAAAGCATTCAGAGCGTCTATACAGCATCCATCTGGAGGGTGAGTAAATCCTGTGAGGAAAAAGTGTGAAATGAAATTTCTAACTAAAATTATAAGGTTTTGTCGCCAACGTTTTAGTTTATTTGGAAAAGGGCAGAACTGTAATCCCAGAGATTACCATCCATGCGTATAAAGCTGTCACCATCACCTCCACATGGATTATCATGCAAGATGAGACATATTTAACAGTCAAACATGCTTTCTGCATTAATAAAGTGAGGTAAGGTTTAACTCTTAAAGTAGGCTACTTCAAATCTTTTCAGTTTGCCTAGTCTTTATGTTTACTAACCTTAACGTTAATCTCATGAACATAGCCTACATGTCACAGAAACATATAGAACTCATATATACTGAGAACACAAATAATACAATTATATAAATGTTTATCTTGAATGCAATCCAAGCATAATGCATCTTCCACACTCTAAAACAATGCTGGGTTGTTTATGGACAAGCCTAACCGTTGGTTTAATTTTTTAATACAATTTTAAACCCAATGGTTGGGTTTGTCCATGTTTGACCCAAACAGGAGTTGAAACGACCCAGCATTTTTTTAGAGTGCAATGGCATGTAAATGTTTAAACTCATCACATGCATGAATGATATAAATACAGCCCCCATTACTCCCATTACAGAATTATCAACACCGGATGATAAAAACAAATTATACATCTCTGTGCATGGTGATAATGTCTCTATTTTTGCCTCTTTCTCACTTTCTCTCTCTCTCTTTCTCTCACACACACACACACACACTCTCTCTCTCTCTCTCTCGCTGACACCCCTCCTCCTCCCCCGGGACTGAATCATTCCCGATCTGCTCCACTAACAAACTGTTCTGTCGCTCTCGCTGAGGGCAAAGACACACACACACACACACACACACACACACACACACACACACACACACACACACACACACACACACACACACACACATATCTGTGCTCCATAACATAGTAAGAACCTGAAAAGTCTGTGTTTGGAGCTTCAGGCTTTTACTGGTGTCAAACGCTCTGATTTTATCCAGGAAAACAATATGCTAAATTTTTGTTCTCATATCAGCCAAATGTTCTGATGGATTTGCATGCATGTCAACACAAAAATGTTTTGTTTTTTTACAGTAATACGGTGACACATGGCGTAATTATGCATGCTTTTTTACACTAGAGGCAAATCAAAAGTCTATTTTTAGGTTCCAGATGCCAAATGCAAGTAAAAACTTGGCTTAGGTTAGAATTATCAGAAACATTAAATAATCCTCAATTTTGCTGTGATGCAAGATAAACTAATAAAGAAAACATTTGTCTCAAATTTCATTTAAAATCATTGGTAACACTCTACAATACGGTTCATTAGTTAACCTAAATTAACATGAACTAAGAATGAACAATACTTCTACAGCATTTATTAATCTTAGATAATGTCAACATTTACTAATACATTATTAAAATCAAAAGTTGTATTTGTTAACATTAGTTAATGCACTGTGAACTAACATTAACAAAGATTACAGTAACAAATGTATTGCTCATTGTTAGTTAATACATTAACTAATTAACCTTATTGTAAAGTGTTTACAAATTATTTTATCATTATGAAAAATGTATTTTTAAACATGATTCAAAATACATTTCATGGCCCATAAAAAACATTTATGAACTGTAAATTTCACCTGCCATTGGCAAGCGTGGTAAAAAGTTAATTTTGGACCGTATGCATGACTTCACAAGACAGTCGATAAACCTCATCATCATCATCATCATCATCCTGTTACTGTTCTTCCACATAATAGCCGGCAGCGCTGACCAGACTATAAACATTTCGCAGATCTCATGGGTTATGCGATGTGTACATGTGAGCAAGCATGCATGCATTATATAATAAAACAACATGGATGCATTCTGCTGTTTCTCCTCACTGAATCTGAGCATGAATGAGGTTAGTAGTGTGAGGACGGCCACTCAAACACTCATTTGTGAAGTCAATGGCACTGAATTGGAATGAACTAAAGCCCTATTCAGATGAGACTAGTTTAGACTAGTTTCCTTCCCTTAATTATCGACTTAACATAATTATTTCACATATACACTGTAATGAACGTAACTGGCCGCAAAAGCTTGGCATTTATCAATATGGGCTAGGGTTACCAGCATCAAAAAACCAAATGTGGGACGATTACTACATAACCTGAAACTGTTATATAATGTCTATCTAACTTAATAAAAACATTTGTATTCTGCCTTCCAGCTGATAAAAATACTTGGTTCTTTACTCCCTTCCAGAAAACAGCATTACATCACAATGTAACATAACATGTCTTTATTTTACATGTCATTTAAATTCAACATCACTGAGCCCGAAGGCAGCAGCATCATGCAGAAACAGTTCTGACCAAGTCCAACTAAAATCCAACTAAATAAATAAAATATTAAACATGAAATCAGATCATTGACAGTCTTATATATTAAGAATATATCAAACCAAAAACTTTAATATTTTTAGAAAGGATGTGAATAAAACAACCACAGCAGGCAACAGAATTATCCATTTGTTTTCTGACATGGAACGAATCACCGCTCCACATTTTGATTGACAGCGTCACAGCCCACTAGTGACCGTGTTTGAACTCGTGTACGCATGTTTTGAGTTAGCATGACCTGAATTACTACAAGGTCATTTTGACTGGGATGTCAAAATATGAAGCCACATATTCATCATAAAATATTGACAGTGTCATATAGCCATACCATTAATAAAGTATTTTCACAAATACAAATACACAAATTTATAGGAGCGTGATATTTAAAGTCTCCCTGTAGTCAATTTTATCCCTTAAAACTCATCTTCGATCACCAAAACGACATATTTAAACATTTTTTCCTTGAAAAAATTTCTTCATGCCTTATAATATCTTGAATGTAACTCGACACCCTTGCCTCATTCAGTATGCGCGGTTCTATGAATATGCAAATGAGCCCCGCCTCCACTCACTCACTCACTCAGAGATCCACTCGTTGACGATCACACGTTGATCTGATTGGTTACAAGGTAGTTTGTGACGTCAGAAACACCAGCGATTTCTAAGCGTGTTTTTGAGACTGTCTTTGGTTCACTGCAGTTTTAAGGAGAAAATACTCAGCAATGCTGTCGACTTATGAATTTACACATGGTTTGTCTTAAAGCATATTAAAAACACCACATAGACACATAAACAACATTAAAAGCTGGATTTTCAACACAGGGGGACTTTAAATGACGATTGTCTTGACTCGCCACATTTCTCAATGTCAGCCATTCATGCGATGGGATTGGCAGAATACGAATGTTTCATGAATCACACGTGAACAAATTATTTCTGCGCTTGTTTCTGCATTAGATTGATAAATGAGGCCAACAAATATTATTGGAGTATTATGGAAGTAAAATAATGTCAAATGTTTTTGAAATAAAAAGCCTGTTGAATTGCACTACTTGAAAAAAAATAGGCATTGCATTAACTATGCTTGCATTTTAATGCATTGTGTTTTTAGGGCTTGCATTTTTATGGGCTGAAATTCAACATGGTTGAATATTTAAGCTGTGAATATTTCAATTAAAAACATTTCAAACACATTTTCATTATTAAAAATTCAATAATCCATATTCACCATTCATATTTCACTTCCAAAATATTCTAACTGTTTAAAAATACAACCTATAATATTCAGCAGGCAATTTTCGGTCCATTTTATTTCGCTTTGCAAATTCGCTTCCACAAATTCAGTGGTTCAAATTCGACAGTAAATTCAACATTGACGTCCAGGAACTGCAGGAAAAGCAGTAGATTGCCGAGCATACTCTCCATCTGCTGTTAGTCGACCTCACCAGCAGGGGGTGCAAAAGCGCGTGTTGTTGACGAAGACCAGAAAAATTAGAGCAAGTCATTCATTCATAAAACTCATTTACAGCAATGTAAGTTTATTTGTGATTATTATGACGGCTGTTTTTGTTAAATTCGGTGCCTTCACGGTTACTTTTCCTGTGTAGCCTACATGCACATTTCTCTACCGTGAACGAGATCATAATGTTATTCCCCGATGCGGATATACAGATCCAATGTTACATTTTTGAGGTTGACATATATTTCTCTTGGTTGTTTAGTTGCCTTAACTTTATATTGTGGCGATGTGCTGCATGCAGGCTATTACGGATTCCCCTGCTGGACATATACAACGCTTAACGTAGCTTAATGGACTAGTGATGTAAAAGTCCAAACTGCAGATGGACTCAGAATAACGCGCACAGCTGAGCGTTTCCCACTGATAGACTGGCATAAAGATGGCATGATGTTGGACATTCGCACATTTAGGGACCGTCTCTAAAGTGTATACGACTTTGGTATACACGTTTCTAACTTCAATAGCATTTGAATAGAACGACTTAACAGTCATAAAACCAACTGTAAAGTGTTCATGTAGTGTCAGGCATAATGCGCACCCTTTGGATTTTTGATATTTATTCAAATAAATTTAAGTTTGCTATTGAAGTTAGAAACATACATGCCAATGTTGTATGCAACTTTAGAGACGGTCCCTAAATGTGCGAATGTCCAATGTCAAGCCAATTTTACATTTAGTCATTTAGCAGACGCTTTTATCCAAAGCGATTTACAGTTAAACTAACAATAGGAGGACAACAATATGCAAGTGCTATGATCCCAGTTTAAGCTAATGCAATACACGTAGGCATTTTAGGACTTGGACTTATATATATATATATATATAGAGAGAGAGAGAGAGAGAGAAAGAGAGAGAGAGAGAGAGAGAGAGAGAATAGAATAGAATAGAAAGTGTTAGTATTAATTGATCAAGTGTTGATTTTATGCCAGTATATCACGAAACGCTCAGCATGAAACTTTGCGCGTAAAGTTTATAATCTGAGTCCATCTTCTTGCCTGTAGCCTATATAGTAGCCTACAGCCTACATCCCCAATAAGGTGCAAGATTGGTCTTTCATATCACTGTATGTGTTAAGCGTTTTGTCCCAACGGAAAGGGAATCCTTGAGTATGAGGTATTGAGGGAAACCGATTATAATCCTGTTCATGGTAGAGAAAGCTGATGACATGTAGAATACACAGGGAAAGTAACAATGAAGTTATTGAATGAAACATAAACACAGCTTTTGTGTGTTTATCATATTTTCCGCATATACTGTCACAGATAATCATTTCCATTTTACGAATGAATGTCTTCGTCAACAACAAGCGCTTTTGCACCCCCTGCTGGTGAGGTGGATTAACAGCAGATGGAGAGTATGCTCGGCAATCTACTGCTTTTCCTGCAGTTCCTGGACGTCAATGTTGAATTTACTGTCGAATTTGAACCACTGAATTTGTGGAAGCGAATTTGCAAAGCGAAATAAAATGGACCGAAAATTGCCTGTTGAATATTATTGGTTGTATTTTTAAACAGTGTGAATATTTTGGAAATGAAATATGAATGGTGAATATGGATTATTGAATTTTTAATAATGAAAATGTGTTTGAAATGTTTTTAATTGAAATATTCACAGCTTAAATATTCAACCATGTTGAATTTCAGCCCATAAAAATGCAAGCCCTAAAAATACAATGCATTAAAATGCAATCATGGTTAATGCAATGCCTATTTTTTTTCAAGTAGTGCAATTCAACAGGCTTTTTATTTCAAAAACATTTGACATTATTTTACTTCCATAGAGTATGTTTTACAAGTCTTTCTACTTCAAAATGTAATGTGTTACTTGCTGTTTCTTTAAATTAATTGTGAAATTTACCAGTTTCTAAGTGAAAATTGTTTCTGCACCAAATGTTTTCACTGTGCAAGTTTCCGTCGATGGGTTTTGTGATGCATCTAGAGCACAACCACATCCATCCAATAGAAACTCCCAGTAAATTCAATCCCGTCTCAATAAGCACATGAAGTCAGGCGCATTCTGTCTTAATTCCAATTCAAAACATTTAAACCTGATTTTTGCATAGGAGCAGGCTTCCTCTGGTTAACCAGGCCAATATAGCGTTGCATCAGAACAGCCTCATCTCGGCCCGGCTCAGCGCTCGGAGAAGAGCACAGAACACACCCATCATTCACCTAATGGATACTGACACACCTAAACACTTACAGTCAAACAAACTGTATTCAGACTCCTTCAACATTTCTCACATTATCACAGTTTATTCGCTATAGTTTAGAAAATGGTAATAAAATATGAGCAGAAATCAGTTGATATTTGACTGGTTTTGTCCGTCCTTCTGTTAGACTCTCACACATGAATTATGTTGAATATCTGTCAGCTGTTAAATTTAACTACACAATTAGATAATACCAGTTTAGCTCAACCAATCACCAAGCAATGCTTCATGTTGTTCAGTCTGTGGTGTAAAAAGGTGCATTAGTTATTAAAGAAAAAACACTTCAGCAAAACATGATCAGCTCAAAGTTTCGGAATCATTTTTGCTCCCAAATTTTGTAAGAATAATTTTTGGGTATAATATGTCACAGTTTACTTTATTTTGCTCTCCTCACTTACATAAATGAACTATAGTGTCCTGCACACACTAGTAAAAAAATATCAAAAATTATATCTGGTGTCTGAATAATTTTTAGTTTGACTGTATGAGGATGTAAATGATGATTACAGCAATAGTTCATCCCCAGTGAAATTAATTTACTCACCGTTGTTTGGTCCAAACCTGCATGGAAAATTTTCACTTTGCTCATTGGGATGTTGGAATGTATAGCAATGCAAGTAACACACTTTTAATTGTGTAATCATAGAGCTTTAACCTGGATTGGAACATATCTGGCATCTCTACAACTTGTTTACCATTAGTCTCCTTCATTTATACAGCGCTTTAACAATATAGAGTTTCACAGCAGCTTTACAGAGATAATAGGAGATTACAGTACAGATTGTTTAGGCTTTACAGCAGCTCTAGAATAAAGTTATTGTCCAGATAAAGTTAGTTTTGATTATTTGCTTCCGTTGTAAAGATCATTAGTTATTAACTTAGCGGCCGCTAACACACACCGTTCAACAGAAAACAGAAACTTTTAATGTGTTCTGGCCGTTCATTCACACACGACAGTGTTTGAGCTCGAGAACACAAACTTTGAAACAGGATCCGAGCATAGACTGTAAATAAAGATGGACGACGCCCCTTCGCTCTCTTCTATTGGCCAGAAGTGAAGCCGCCAGCGTCCCGATATGGCGTTGACATCTCGGGACCGGACCTGCGCTGTAGCGATCTCGGGACCGGACCTGCGCAGGAGCGATCTCGGGACCGGACCTGCGCTGTAGCGATCTCGGGACCGGACCTGCGCAGTAGCGATCTCGGGACCGGACCTGCGCTGTAGCGATCTCGGGACCGGACCTGCGCAGTAGCGATCTCGGGACCGGACCTGCGCTGTAGCGATCTCGGGACCGGACCTGCGCAGGAGCGATCTCGGGACCGGACCTGCGCAGGAGCGATCTCGGGACCGGACCTGCGCTGTAGCGATCTCGGGACCGGACCTGCGCAGTAGCGATCTCGGGACCGGACCTGCGCTGTAGCGATCTCGGGACCGGACCTGCGCTGTAGCGATCTCGGGACCGGACCTGCGCTGTAGCGATCTCGGGACCGGACCTGCGCTGTAGCGATCTCGGGACCGGACCTGCGCTGTAGCGATCTCGGGACCGGACCTGCGCTGTAGCGATCTCGGGGCCGGACCTGCGCAGTAGCGATCTCGGGGCCGGACCTGCGCTGTAGCGATCTCGGGACCGGACCTGCGCTGTAGCGATCTCGGGACCGGACCTGCGCAGTAGCGATCTCGGGGCCGGACCTGCGCTGTAGCGATCTCGGGACCGGACCTGCGCTGTAGCGATCTCGGGACCGGACCTGCGCAGTAGCGATCTCGGGGCCGGACCTGCGCTGTAGCGATCTCGGGACCGGACCTGCGCAGTAGCGATCTCGGGACCGGACCTGCGCAGTAGCGATCTCGGGACCGGACCTGCGCTGTAGCGATCTCGGACCTGCGCAGTAGCGATCTCGGGACCGGACCTGCGCTGTAGCGATCTCGGGACCGGACCTGCGCTGTAGCGATCTCGGGGCCGGACCTGCGCTGTAGCGATCTCGGGACCGGACCTGCGCAGTAGCGATCTCGGGACCGGACCTGCGCAGTAGCGATCTCGGGACCGGACCTGCGCTGTAGCGATCTCGGACCTGCGCAGTAGCGATCTCGGGACCGGACCTGCGCAGTAGCGATCTCGGGACCGGACCTGCGCAGTAGCGATCTCGGGACCGGACCTGCGCTGTAGCGATCTCGGACCTGCGCAGTAGCGATCTCGGGACCGGACCTGCGCAGTAGCGATCTCGGGACCGGACCTGCGCTGTAGCGATCTCGGGACCGGACCTGCGCTGTAGCGATCTCGGGACCAGACCTGCGCTGTAGCGATCTCGGACCTGCGCAGTAGCGATCTCGGGACCGGACCTGCGCTGTAGCGATCTCGGGACTGGACCTGCGCTGTAGCGATCTCGGGACCGGACCTGCGCTGTAGCGATCTCGGGACCGGACCTGCGCTGTAGCGATCTCGGGACCGGACCTGCGCTGTAGCGATCTCGGGACCGGACCTGCGCAGTAGCGATCTCGGGACCGGACCTGCGCAGTAGCGATCTCGGGACCGGACCTGCGCAGTAGCGATATCGGGGCCGGACCTGCGCAGTAGCGATCTCGGGACCGGACCTGCGCAGTAGTGAGCAGAAGTAAAGCTGCGAAATCAAGGCCCCGCCCATGAGCTGTCTGGCCAATCAGAGCAGAGTAAACCACTCTCGCCGAATGCACTCTGCACTTTTTTTTAAGTGGCTAATGTCTGCTCCGTTCCTCCGTTCGGTTCCAATTCTGATGTCTGTTGATTGCAGTACAGCAAGAGGCTTGTTAAAATAAAGTAAATACAATCTCAGTCCTCCGAAGATCCCGAAGTCCGTTGGTGCTTTGCTCAGAGAACCTGTCAGTCATGACGTCACACCACCGATTTTATAGCATCACGTAACTAACTAAAAATAAACTTATTTTAAAAACAGACACTTGAACTCACATCGGCGTGATAAAAACAACAGCAAATGACAGAAACTACCGTTGGAAAAACTATATTTGATGTATAATTTGTTTAGTTGGTCTCACGCCCTGTTGAATAACACAGGGAGGCGGGGCTTATGAGCTATACTGGAACCAGCCACCGGGGGGCGATCGAGACGCTTTAGCTTCACTTCTCAGGGCTTGTGCGGCACGCTTGGTTCCAAGGCGCAAGTGTTGAAAAACGTGATCATCTTCGTGTAAACTTCAAAAACGTGAATCTGTGTAAACGCTGACGGCGTGCTCATGCATATTACGTGTTTAGTCTATAGGTGTGCGCGTTTGAATATAAATGTGCGCAGGCGCGTAGTCTTTCTTTACAACATTACAGGCTCATGCAGAGGATGACAGGGTGTCCGTGCGGTAGTAAAAAAAATCTACCAAAATTAAGGCCCTTGAAAGGTAGTAAAAGGTAACAAACGCAATTTGACTTGGTAGTAAATTTTTCATCACCACCTCAATATATGAGTTTCCATTTTTTTTGCTTAATATTTGTGTCTCCATGTTTTAACTTCATCTAGCATAGTTTAAAAATATATATGGTGCTAACAGGACCTGAATGAGTCGGAGTTGATAGAAATGACGTAGAAGTAAACTGTGAGTTACGTGGTTGATAGCCTATCAGCGACGCCAACAACATTTACCGCCTTTTTAGCTCAGTTGATATTAGCCACTTGCTTCTATTTTCTACCAAACTTACAGTGTGAAATGGGGAAATGTAAGTTCTCGCAAACTTGGGTTGAGGACCCGTCATTTAAAGACTGGCTTAAGCCCGTCATGGGGAATGACCGGGATAGTGTCTATCATGTTTTGGGATAGTAATTCACTGCTTAAGTCTGCGTGTGTGAGAATGTGTGTTTGTGGGTAAGTGTGTGTGATGTGACACACTTTATTATTAATTTGTATTAATGTTTATGGTTGTTAAGTAAGGCTGGGTAAAAAATATAGATTTCTCAATATCGATTCTCATTTTTACGAACCAATATCGATTCTTAAATCTCAAGAATCGATTAACTTTAGTCATCCTGTTTTTATTTGATGAATGATGAATGAATGGAACATTGTAGCGCGCATCCCATCCAATAAATCGCAATAATCTTTGTGCTTTGTTACTATTGATATGAAATAAAGTCTCAAATTTCAAATTACGTCCATTTTATTACGAAATTCAAAAACATAAATACCGTTTTGGCGCTGTGGCGTGAGATCGCTCTGGCGGAGCGCACATGATCTTCTCTTCCGCCAGTTACAGCGCGAAATAAACATGAATGAGCATCTAAAAGTGAGTTAAAAGAGAGTAACTTATCTAAATCTGTATCATGTTACATGGAATCGCTCAATCAGTGTTTCAACCGTGGGAAGACGTCAGTTAAACAACTTGTAAACAATGTCATTTACCTCAGAAAAAACATATGTGACCATAAACTCGTTAGTCAGCTAGAAAAATTAACTAGAGAGGAGAATTTTGCTAAATATATGCACCATATTATATATTCATTATAATTTTTTAATGTTCTTCAATATTTAATGCATGTTTGAATAAATCATGACAGCCACCATTAAAATGTTTATAATTCATATTACTTTCTTATTATAAAAATAAATAAAAGTGTAATATAAGTGTTTGTATAGCTACAAATCAGTTAATTTTTACCTTCAATATTATAGTAGGCTAATGAACTGACTCCGGTTTACAGCATTAGTTAAGAGATTTGTTTTCCTTGAGAAAATTTGCCATGTATTGTACCTGATATCCAAAACAATCAATATTGAATCGAATCGAATTGCAAGCCTGTGAATCAAAATCGAACCGAATTGTGAAATTTGTGTCAATACCCAGCCCTATTGTTAAGTGTCATTTGTTTTTAAGAAGTGTCAAGGTTATTATTCACCTTATTAGGGCTAAGGGCTATGGTTAGGATAACTCAAGGGCTAGGGTTAAGATAAGGACAACTGAAACTCAACTCGACACAGCAAAAAAAAAAACATAATTGACAATGACAGTACTTAATGATTAAATTAAACATTAGTGTACCTAATATGTAGGATGTGTGTGACAGTGTCACACTTATACCTTATAGTAAGTAGTAAGTGGTGCTTTGCATACCCCCCACACCCCCCAAAAAAGGGCTGCTGCTTGATGTCGTGTTGGTAGTAAAAAAATATTGTGGAGGTGGTAAAAAAGGTAGTAAATTCATCTCCATGATTCCTGCATATACCCTGGATGAGTAACGGATAAATTCGTGTCCTGTAAAGGGAGATGTAACAGCAAGAGGAAGAGAATGCTCCACACATGATCCCCAAAGGACAAGTCCGTCTCCATGGAGACACTCATTAATTACCTGTGAGTAAATGCATCAGCATAAGGAGAGTTACGCAATCCAGGAAAAGACTGGTCTAGACTAGTGTGATGATCTCATTCTCGCTCTCCCTCCCCATCCTGCATCCTTCATCTTTTCTTCTTCTGTCATGTGTGCTCTATCCTTACCTCTTTCTATTATCAGAGGCAACCGCGCACTGCTGGCTGTGGCTAAATGGGATGCGAATAGCGGAAAATTCTCTTTCAGCCGAGTTCCTGTGGACAATCAGCGCTGAGCGAGAGCGAGGCCGGGTGACCCAGGGACACGGTGAGAGACGTACAGAAGCAGGAGGGAAAGTGGAGATCAGATGTGGGACTGACTGCTCTTGGGTCATTTTTAACCTTGGGTTGACAATCCCAGGTTATCTTGCTCATGCTTAGTCAATAAAGAGATCTCATTTACATATTATACGAGGTAAATAACAGGTTTCACACGTAAAGAATGCACTGGGTTAAAAACAACCCAATTTGGTTGTTTTCAACCCAAAGGCTGGTTAAATGTAGGACAGAACACGTTGGGTCAATTTTACCCAGAAAATTTGGTTGTTTATTTAATCCAGCATTGTGGGTTGATTTAACCCAGCATACTGAGTTGATTCATTTTTACTATAGTACTAGCTTTTCTTTTTTTATATACTTCAGACATTAATTCATGTTTACGGATTAATTTAAAATCCTAAACTTGAAAAAAAAAAAAAAACTACACACAACCACTGGGTTGGCAATCCCAGGTTATCCTGCTCATACTTAGTCGTTAAAGAGTTCTCATTTACATATTATACAAGGTGTAGATTTCAAACATAGATTTCACACAGCATGCACTCTAAAAAACTCTAGGTTAAAAATAACCCAATGTGGGTTGTTCTCAACCCAAGGGCTGGGTAAATATAGGACAGAACACATGTTGAGTCAATTTTACCCAGCAAATTGGGTTGATTTAACCCAGCATAGTTTATTCATTTTTACTATAGTACTATTTTTATTTTTTTTACTTCCTACATGAATTAATGTTTACAATTGACTTGAATCCTCTAAACTAAAAAAATACTCCACACATCTACTGGTTTGCATGATAATTCCTTTATTTTCTATCATATTTTATAGTAGAGCATATTTTATATAGTTTAATACATATTGCATACATTTAAGCTCATTTAACAAATATTAGAAGTAAAAATTAAAACCTTTAGAAGTAATTCAAGTGTAATGGACCAGTCTCCGTTTTCCCCTTTCCACTGTACCGGCGCTGGATCGAGTGCTTGTGTCGTGTTCAGCTGAGGAACTTATAACTTCAGACCGCCGCCCTGCGTCAGGAGCTGGGTAACACAAAAACTACCCAAACACTGGGTTGTTACATCTGACCCAGAATCTGGGTTACACAAAAACTACCCAAACATTTGGTTGTTACGTCTGACCTAGGATCTGGGTTACACAAAACTACCCAAACATTGGGTTGTTACGTCTGACCTAGGATCTGGGTTACACAAAAACTACCCAAACATTGGGTTGTTACATCTGACCCAGAATCTGGGTTACACAAAAACTACCCAAACATTTGGTTGTTACGTCTGACCTAGGATCTGGGTTACACAAAACTACCCAAACATTGGGTTGTTACGTCTGACCTAGGATCTGGGTTACACAAAAACTACCCAAACATTGGGTTGTTACATCTGACCCAGAATCTGGGTTACACAAAAACTACCCAAACATTGGGTTGTTACGTCTGACCTAGGATCTGGGTTACACAAAAACTACCCAAACATTGGGTTGTTACACCTGAGCTAGGAGCTGGGTAACACAAAAACTACTCAAACACTAGGTTGTTACGTCTGACCCAGGATCTGGGTAACACAAAAACTACCCAAACATTGGGTTGTTACACCTGAGCTAGGAGCTGGGTAACACAAAAACTACTCAAACACTAGGTTGTTATGTCTGACCCAGGATCTGGGTAACACAAAAACTACCCAAACACTAAAGAAATAACCCAAAAAATGGACCCAAAAGGATCAACCCAGGATTTAGGAAGAAAAAATAACCCAAGATGTTTTTAAAGTGTGCAATGCAGGGTTATTATAGTTAACTAAAACTAAAACATTCCCATTACTTCAAATAAAATCACCTGATGACACTAGATTTCCTCTGAACTAGAATCCCGGCTGATTCCTCCACATCCACACAACTGGTTTCCTCCGAGAGAGCCAGACCTGTCTGTAGCAAAGCCCATCTATCTGACAGAGTGCCTAAAGGTGTTAGTGTTGTGTAGGAAGAAAGTCACATCAAAGTGCCTCTCTCACACACGTGACCACAATCTCACGTCTGGGTCATTCTTGACTCCGCAGATTACAGGAGCTGCCATCCAACATGCAATGCATCCTGCATCAGTCCAAGAGACTGCTTATGTAAACACAGACAGTTCGGCTCTAACTCAACGGTGGAAAAGATGCGCGTTCCCTAAAGCCACGGGTTGAGCTCGAGTTTTAAGGCCCCGATATTCTCACGGCGAAGTTCCTTTTCATTCTTCGCTTGGAGGTAGTGTGGGAAACGTTTGCAGCAATATACTGTTGGCGACGCCCACATACCGAATATGTAAATGTACTCAATAACAACATAAACAACTAAAATGCCAGAAAACAGTTCAGAGAGCATCTGATCAGTGATGTTGATGTTTACACTAGATCTGCAGTTCAGCACTACAGTCACGTCACGTTTATTTATACAGCACTTATACAGTAGATTGCTTTAAAGCAGCAGATTTACAGTATTAAACATAAAAAACAGATTCAGTGTCTCTTTCAGCTTCTACTTTAAAGCGTTTCAGTGTGTTCATGTGTGTCTGACCTCGACCGACTGAACTGAAGAAATGAACCAGAGAAGATTTACACCTCAAAGAAGGCGGAGCCTCAGAGCCACGCCCACTTATTACATCATCATCACATGGACCAATGGTAGTTCAGAGGTGTTTACCAAACGAAGTAAACACTTTTTCAGAAAGCTTGCTTTGGCAAACTACAAAGATCTTTGTTTTGGCCTGATTACGTTTGAAACGATGCCACACCGGTCTGTTCTTCAATTTCGTTTGAAGTAAATCAAAGCCTTTAGGAATACATCGTAAATGGGCCAGTTGCACTAGATTTTATTCATGCAATCATTATTTTAGACCCCATAAAAATATGTGCAAGAAGATAGGATGTCACACTAGGAATCTTAAAAAAAAATATTGCACTTTTTCTAGTTTCACACAGCAATACAAACCATGCAACTCTGTATTCAGCCACATCACTTTACTGTTGGTTGCTATTCTGTAGCAGTGTTCAACTGTATCACATGATCTCGGTTTGCTCTCCCATTGGCTACTGCCACATTGTGTCAACGCTCAAAACTGTCTGTTCTCCAACTCTGAGAATGAACGGTTTCCAGGCGCTTTGATGCAGCAAGTGGAGTTGATTTCAGTCTAAACGACCCTTTTAGACTTAATGAGGAAATATGTAATTTAATGAGGTGTGTGCTTTGACTAGTAAAGCTGTTCTGAAGTTCGCCTGAAACACTGCCTCCTTCTGAAATGTTATCTTCATTTAATTTCATTTGAGAGCTGCCCGAATAATCGTTAAAATAATGCAATCTTATTCCTAAATGACGGTGAAGCTTTAACAAGATTCAGATCTGCGTTCTGATCCAGAGAGAGCCGTTGTCATCTTTTCAAACACACAGTATCATTATTTCTGTCTTACAATAATTCAGATTATCACAGAAGTACTCAGATAAAAGTTTATAGTTGGGATATAAACGCTGATATCTACGGTAGTGATCAAAATAGAGAAAATCACGTTGGGAAAGTAACTTGGCGCTTCAAAAAATGATTGTTCGATTACATCGTTACACCAGTTGGTGGCGACAAGTGACATACATTTATTTGTCATTGAATCAATCATTCAAGAGATTCGCTTGTAAAACACTGATTAACCCAGTAATGAAAGAAGTGAAGTCTGTATGAGTGAGTCATTGAATCATTCAAGAGATTCATTCAAAAACACTGATTCACCCAGTAATGAAAGAAGTCTGTATGAGTGAGCCATTGAATCATTCAAGAGATTCATAAAAAAACACTGATTCATCCAGTAATGAAGCAAGTGAAGTCTGTATGAGTGAGTCATTGAATCATTCAAGAGATTCATAAAAAAACACTGATTCATCCAGTAATGAAGCAAGTGAAGTCTGTATGAGTGAGTCATTGAATCATTCAAGAGATTCATTAAAAAAACACTGATTCATCCAGTAATGAAAGAAGTGAAGTCTGTATGAGTGAGCCATTGAATCATTCAAGAGATTCATTAAAAAAACACTGATTCATCCAGTAATGAAGCAAGTGAAGTCTGTATGAGTGAGTCATTGAATCATTCAAGAGATTCATAAAAAACACTGATTCATCCAGGAATGAAAGAAGTCTGTATGAGTGAGCCATTGAATCATTCAAGAGATTCATAAAAAAACACTGATTCATCCAGTAATGAAACAAGTGAAGTCTGTATGAGTGAGTCATTGAATCATTCAAGAGATTCATTAAAAAAACACTGATTCATCCAGTAATGAAACAAGTGAAGTCCTCATGAGTGAATCATTGAATCATTCACCCAACCTGATAAAAAAATTAATTCAAATTAAATATATTTTTAAACAGACTGCAGCATTAAACATTTTGTCAGAGCCTCTAATACATTTTTTTTTTTTTTTTTTTTTTGTCTATTCAAAATTGTGATCTCTATTTTAAACAATAAATGTGTGAGAGAATCGTGCAGCGAGGTGAATATAAGCTGAAACCCTGAAGCGATGTTCAGCTCCAGGTCTAGAGGAGCGAGACGCCTCTTCGGTTCCAGCAACGACAGGAGCACAGATAACTGACAGCTTTCAGAACCAATCTTGTCACATCTTACTCATATTCACACCCGCCCACTCACACTCACACACTCTCTAACAAAACAGCATCATGTGCTCACAGCTACACATTCACACACCTACAGTATATCTGCTGGGTTACACATGACAATTATAAACAACCTCCACCTAATTATGTTGTTCTCGAGCAAACAGAAGAAAGAAAACAGCATAATCTTCAGAATTAGGGCATTATATATTGTATTTATTTTATATTATATTTTTGCATTATTAATTTGAGTAACACTTTACAGTAAACATTAGTTAATACAGTAACTTACTAAAACTTTCAATACATTTGTTAGTATTTTATTTATTTAGTATTAATGTTAGGTTAAGTCTCCCTGTGGTGAAAATCCAGCTTTTAATGTTGTTTATGTGTCTATGTGGTGTTTTTAATATGCTTTAAGACAAACCATGTGTAAATTCATAAGTCGACAGCATTGCTGAGTATTTTCTCCTTAAAACTGCAGTGAACCAAAGACAGTCTCAAAAACACGGTTTGAAATCGCTGGTGTTTCTGACGTCACAAACTACCTTGTAACCAATCAGATCAACGTGTGATCGTCAACGAGTGGATCTCTGAGTGAGTGAGTGGAGGCGGGGCTCATTTGCATATTCATAGAACCGCGAATACTAAATGAGGCAAGGGTGTCGAATTACATTCAAGATTTTAAGGCATGAAGAATTTTTTTTCAACGAAAAATACTTTTAAATATGTCATTTTGGTGATCGAAGATGAGTTTTAAGGGATAAAATTATTGACTACAGGGGGACTTTAATAAAAATACAACTGTTCATTGTTAGTTCATGTCACCTCAGGTCCATTAAATAATATTAACAAATACAATTTTTGTAATGTATTAGTAAATGTTTAAATTGACATTAAGATTAATAAATGATTTAGAAGTATTTTTCATTGGAAATTAACTAGTGTTGCCTACATTGCGTAAAATGATTTTCTTTCTCAGTAATTTTGTCTTGTTTTCCAGTACAAATATCTATAACCAAGATACATTTACTGGAGAAGCAAAATGCATCATTATGAAGCTGAGAAATCAGAAATCAACTTAAATCAAAGGGAAAACACTTCATTTTGATGATAAAAAAATAAAATAGATCATTTTACAGAGTCATTTTACTTCTCCAGTAAATGTATCATGATTTAAGAATGTTTAGATATTTATGTTATGTGTAAATTTGTGACAAATATTTTACTTGATAATCCAAAATAAGGCACATGGTTATGGAAATATAACTCATATTACATTGAATCTGAAGCAAAAATGAAATCATTTTATTCTAGAATGAACCCAGCGATAATTTGGAGCGGTGCATAAACAAACTGAAGGATGTGAGATGATTGGAGAGTGCATGTGTGTGTGAGAGAGTACGAGGAGTTGTGTCCGAGTGACAGTAAGGCCATCATCTGAGGAAGGACATCAGAAAGACAGAGCAATGCACATTAAAGCATGTCAAGTCCACAGGAAAAGCAGGTCATGCTGTGTGCATGTGCAATGTAAGGAAAACGCTGGATTTTTGAATCAGCAGAATGAGGCGACGCTCACAGGCTTTAGACTCACTGGAATCATCAAGTTATTAAATGCTTTATGGTGACCGTCCACCATCTTTAAATAATGACACATTCATGCAAAAACACAATATAACCTGTGTTTCCAGAGCAACCTGAAACCAAACGTCTCGTTATGCCATAATCTGCACTAACAAAACGGTTCACATTCAGTGTTGCTGACAAAAATGCCCTGCATCAGTTCTTTACACACATGTGAAAAATGAAAATGCATCTTCTCACTGCAGACTGATGCAGGTTATTGCAAAATATGATGTTGCATAATTGTGTGTGATATCATGTAGTGAATTAAAGTAAGCATCTTCATCCCAGAGTTGATCTTTAACATACGGGCTGACGAATGAAAGCCTGCAGCCGAGCGTCTGTTCGAAAGAGCAAGAACATGGAAAAAATATGCATGTGTCAGAGAAATAATAATCCAAGAGCAGGAGGAGTCATGCAGTTGCTTAGTAAAATGCTCGATATGAGTCACGACGTGGATGCATGAATTTAAGTTTTGTGGGATCATAAGGGCTTTTTTAAGCAGCGGCACAGCAATGCTCCTGGGATCAGCGCATGATTCACACCTCTTATTCACACTCGTTTTTAGAGGAATAGTTCACACAAAATGTAAATTCTGTCATCATTTCCTCTAAACTTGATGTTTAGCAGAAGATATTTTCCAGTGATAAATTCACATTCAGACTTGAGTTGTGTGAAAACTATCAAAGTGGTGGAAATCTTTTAAAAATTTAAACTACTATTATTCCGTATTATTACTTCTTGTCTATTTTGTAGCTTCACAATAACAGCAATTATTAACATTTTGCTAAACATGTCATAGAGATTTTAGAATGACAAGGACGAATCTCTATTACTTTATATGTTTTAGACAATCACCCGATCCTCAATCGCTACGTTTCCATCCAAACTTGCAAATGGAAATGAATTATGGGCCTTGCTATTCCCCAAGTTGTCTTTTCGAAAAACTCTCGTGGTTATTTTTCAAAAGTAGGATGCTTTGTTTCTAAATGCCTGCGCAAAAATACTGGTTGAGATGCAACGCACTGTGGATTCTCTTCACTGCCAATGCATGTAAAGCCAAACAAAATGTATTTCTCATCATATTTACACCTCTTTTTCTGTGAATTGCTGGAGATGGTGAGATGGTGTTTTAGCTTCAGATGCATGTCAGTATCAGGATCAGAGTAAACTTCTCTCTGTGCTGCGGGACGAAATGACAAGCGGTAACGTGCACTTACTGTATGCATGGCACTTAAATGCATTCGTTTTTACCTCAAAAGATGGGGTTATTTGATTGGATGTCATGGATTTGGAATGTTTTTTAAGAGTGCGGTAAAATTAAATTAACGGTACATTTCAGTATTTTGTTGAGTACTCCAGTTTGGGAACCACTGGAATATTGCATAACATATTTGCGAATAAAGCAGCGTTTCCATCCCATGCAGGGCTTGACTCTTTTTTTGCAACGTCATTACGCTATTTCCACGTCATTGCGCTATTTCTACGTCATTGCGCTATTTCCACGTCATTGCACTATTTCCACGTCATTGGTCTATATATACGTCATTGCGCTATTTCCACGTCATTGCACTATTTCTACGTCATTACGCTATTTCTACGTCATTGCGCTATTTCCACGTCATTGCGCTATTGCTACGTCATTGCACTATTTCTACGTCATTGCGCTATTTCTACGCCATTACACTATTTCCACGTCATTGCGCTATTTCCACGTCATTGCTCTATATATACGTCATTGCGCTATTTCTACGTCATTGCACTATTTCTACGTCATTGCGCTATTTCCACGTCATTACGCTATTTCCACGTCATTGCGCTATTTCTACGTCATTGCGCTATTTCCACGTCATTGCGCTATTTCCACGTCATTGCGCTATATATACGTCATTGCTCTATATATACGTCATTGCGCTATTTCTACATTATTGTGCTATTTCTACATCATTACGCTATTTCTACTTCTACGTCACACGCTATTTCTACGTCATTATGCTATTTCTACATCATTGCGCTATTTCTACATCATTACGCTATGTCTACATCATTTTGTTGAAGGCACACTATGCAGGAATTCTGCTTTTGTCAAACAGCGCCCCCTAGAGTCGCTGTGGAATACTTGCACTGTCGTAAATACCCCCCACCCCCCACACTGGTACCTGTTCGGTAGGATAGAAGCGTCGGGCATGCAACAGGCACAGATAGACTCCGAAGATATTGACCAGGTAATGTTTCACGATTTCATACAAATATTAGGCTACTGCATAGTCTACTGAACTACTGATGATGGTAAAAGGATAATAATAACTATATGTCAAGTGTTAGACTACTTTATAATAATAAAGTAGCCTACCGCGTTTGCTGGATTATAACGTTTTTACATGATTGCTGCTAAATCACAAGTACATAGCCTATAGTCTAGGACTACTGTATAATTTCATTTGTGTTTTTTGATTGTAATGTAAACATTACAAAATGCCAGATGACATCAATAAATTTAAATGTACGTCGCATTATTTCATAACATTCGCCGTTGTGATGTCATTAGACATAATTATTGCAATTTATCATAATAGTTTGCAAATTGCGCTCGTTTACACTTTTTACAACCTCTAGGCTTATTTGTGTCCTGATAATTATGTGAGATATTGACAACTGTTCTCATGATAATCTCATGATAAATTATTGGACTGGTCTAATTATCAACAATGGATGAATAAACAGCATCGTAAAAAATGACATACTACAAGCAAGCGCAACAACATACAATATAGAACGCAAACAAGTTTACAAATAAGATATTTACTTACTAGTCCATCAACAAGATCGCCAGGTCAGCATTGCTGTTGCATCCAGTGCTGCTTTTTAGCTCGCGCCAACGAGTAAATGACTGAGCGAGTGACTCTTGTCCGGTTCCTCACGCGGTCAGATTCTCTTTTCCTTTTCCTAGTCTCTTCCGACCGCGTTTTCTTTACTTTTTCCATCTTCGACTCGAGTATCACGTCTGAAATGCGCGCAAGTGTCTTCGTGCTTCATATGTTGTTGTTGATGTGTGTGACGTCGTTGCCGTAAAGCATTTCGTGATTCTCGCGAGATTTGTCGGGGGCGATCCTCTCAAACTTGCATTGCTGGTTTTTTCAGCGCCGTCCCCCCCCCCCCAAGCTTTACTACCAGGATGATTCGCCCTAATATGAGTTTGTTTACCACCGAAATGACTTTGAAGCTGTTATATTAAGGTACAATTCTTGCATAGTGTGCCTTTAAGTACTCCAGTTTGGGAACCACTGGAATTTTGCATAAAATATTTGCGAATAAAGCAGCGTTTCCATCCCATGCAGGGCTTGACTCTTTTTTTGCAACGTCATTACGCTATTTCCACGTCATTGGACTATTTCTTCGTCATTACGCTATTTCTACGTCATTGCGCTATTTCCATGTCATTGCGCTATTTCTACGTCATTGCGCTATTTCTATTTCTTCATCATTACGCTATTTCTACATCATTGCGCTATTTCTACGTCATTGCGCTATTTCTATTTCTACATCATTGCGCTATTTCTACGTCATTGCGCTATTTCTATTTCTTCATCATTACGCTATTTCTACGTCATTGCGCTATTTCCACGTCATTGCGCCATTTCAACGTCATTGCGCTATTTTTACGTCATTGCGCTATTTCTTCGTCATTACGCTATTTCTACGTCATTGCGCTATTTCCATGTCATTGCGCTATTTCTACATCATTGCGCTATTTCTACGTCATTGCGCTATTTCTATTTCTTCATCATTACGCTATTTCTACATCATTGCGCTATTTCTACGTCATTGCGCTATTTCTATTTCTACATCATTGCGCTATTTCTACGTCATTGCGCTATTTCTATTTCTTCATCATTACGCTATTTCTACGTCATTGCGCTATTTCCACGTCATTGCGCCATTTCAACGTCATTGTGCTATTTCTACATCATTGCGCTATTTCTACGTCATTGCGCTATTTCTACGTCATTGCGCTATTTCTACATCATTGCACTATTTGTACATCATTGCGCTTTTTTTGTACCTCATTGCGCTATTTCAACGTCATTGCGCTACTTCTACATCATTATGATTTTTCTATCCGTCAATCCCATTGCTAACTGATTATTTGGTTGCATGAAAACGTAGCCAGTGAGGATCGGCTGATTGTCTATGAAGCATCACTGCGTCTCTAAACCTGATTCTGCCGAAACACAAGAGCAGGTCAAAAGAACAGCATCTCTGTGTGGTTGAGCGGCTCCCAGGGGCCCGGGGCCGATGAATGTCAACCCAGAATATGCTAATCCACCATGACAACTGGTGCAGAAAACATGTTCTCTCTGACTTCAGGACCCTTGATATTTCACAAAGTCAAACGGGACGAGGCAGTTGCCAGCCCCGGGGACACTCAGATCGGATTATTTACACATACGAACACGCGTTTCATCACGAGGTGCTCGGGTCGCGCCGAGGTTCACCTTCTTCACACACACACACACACACACACCTTGGCCGTCTCCAGCCGTGAGACGAGATTGAGCATCTGCAGGAACAGAGGAACCAGCCGAGAGTGTAAATCGACTGAAGACTCAAAGCCATGAGGGAAATGACAGATGCTGTTTGTACCATTGTGTAAATGAGAACAATTATATACTGACAAACGCTACATATACTATTAGCATTTTGTCTAGAAACAAACAAATTGTAAAAAAAAAAAAAAAAAATTATAATATATAGTTATAAATAGTATGTTAACTTTTATTTTAGATGTGATTAATCAGGCTGTTCAACAATTAATCACATCTAAAATAAAAGTTTGTATTTACATGTGTACTGTGTATAATTATATTGTGTATATATAAATATACATATGCATGTATTCATGTAATAATTTTTTATTATATATAATATAAATTATATATATGCAAATATTTCTCAAATATATACATGCATGTGTGTATATTTATGTATACAAAATAATTATACACAGTACACACATGTAAATACAAACTTTTATTTTAGATGTGATTATTTGCGATTAATCGTCGCACAGCACTATTTTTATGTTTTTGAAAGAATCTCTTCTGCTCACCAAAGCTGCGTTTATTGGATAAAAAATACAGTAAAAATTGTGAAATATTATTCCAATGTAAATCATCTGTTTTCTATGTGAATATATAGTAAAGTGTAATTTATTCCTGTGATCAAAGCTGAATTTTCAGCATCATTACTCCAGTCTTCAGTGTCACATGATCCTTCAGAAATCAGTATAAGAATTTACTGAGTCAGCCAATATTACTGAGAGGTCAGAGGTCAGAAACGGCACCAGTGAAGGTCAGGCTGAAGAAGTGTGTTTTAGTTCATCTCAGATCACGCTTCAGTTCGGCCCGAGAGGATTTGCCGTAAATCCGCCGCCTAGAGTGTGTGTGAGATTGAAGTGTGTGTGGTGTATTTCTCATTTCATGACACGAGGGGAGGGGAGCTAATAACACACGCAAACACTGACGTCAGTGGTGTGATACAGCATGGCAGGGCTGAAAGCTGTGTGTGTGTGTGTGTGTGTGTGTGTGTGTGTGCTGCTCACAGGCTGATGGAGTTTTTGTCTCCAAGGTCGAGCGCCTGTTAAACTCAACGCTGGAACCCTAGAGACATGAACAACAGCTAATATGAGATGAACACAACACAACACAACGCTTCTGAGAACATACACACGGACGCGTGTAATGTGGCACTGTGATGCAGAAAACACAGAATCCAGTCTTAAAAACTGAACTTTTAATGCAGAAAGTCACAGACTTTGTAAAATTTTGTATGAATAAAGACGTAGACGTAGGGCTGCACACTGATATAGACGAGTGTGTGTGTGTAAGCTTGTGTGACGCTCGTCTGCATCTCAATATATGAACACGTGAACTTCATCTCACAGTTTCCTCAAGTGAAACGCTGCAGAAGAGACTATCGACAGATACACACACACACACGCTCACACACACACACGCTCACACACACACACATGCACACACGCACGCACACACACACGCACACACACACGCACACACACGCTCTCTCACGCACACGCGCACATACTCACACGCGCTCTCACACGCGCTCTCACACGCGCGCACACACGCTCTCTCACGCACTCACTCACTCACACACGCACACATACTCACTCACACACGCACACATACTCACTCACACACGCACACATACTCACACACGCACACATACTCACACACGCACACATACTCACACACGCACACATACTCACTCACACACGCACACATACTCACTCACACACGCACACACACTCACTCACACACGCACACACACTCACTCACACACGCACACACACTCACTCACACACGCACACATACTCACTCACACACGCACACATACTCACTCACACACGCACACATACTCACTCACACACGCACACACACTCACTCACACACGCACACACACTCACTCACACACGCACACACACGCACACACACTCACTCACACACGCACACACACTCACTCACACACGCACACACACTCACTCACACACGCACACACACTCACTCACACACGCACACACACTCACTCACACACGCACACATACTCACACACGCACACATACTCACACACGCACACATACTCACTCACGCACTCACTCACACACACTCACACACGCACACATGCTCTCTCACGCACTCACACATACTCACGCACACATACTCACACACGCACACATACTCACTCACACACGCACACATACTCACTCACACACGCACACACTCACTCACACACGCACACATACTCACTCACACACGCACACATACTCACACACGCACACATACTCACTCACGCACTCACACATACTCACTCACGCACTCACACACACTCACACACGCACACATGCTCTCTCACGCACTCACACATACTCACTCACGCACTCACTCACTCACACACGCACACACGCACACATGCTCTCTCACGCACTCACACAAACTCACTCACACACGCACACATACTCACTCACGCACTCACTCACTCACACACGCACATACTCACACACACTCACACGCACACATACTCTCACACACGCACACACACGCTCTCACACACACGCTCTCTCACGCACACGCGCACATACTCACACGCGCTCTCACACGCACGCACACACGCTCTCTCACGCACTCACTCACTCACACACGCACACATACTCACACACGCACACATACTCACACACGCACACATACTCACTCACACAGTCACACATACTCACTCACGCACACACTCACTCACACACACATGCTCACTCACTCACACACGCACACACACGCACACATACTCACGCACTCACTCACTCACACACGCAGACACTCACTCACACACACATGCACACATACTCACTCACGCACTCACTCACACACGCACTCACTCACTCACACACGCACACATACTCACTCACGCACTCACTCACACACGCAGACACTCACTCACACACGCACACACTCACTCACACACACATGCACACATACTCACTCACGCACTCACTCACACACGCACACACTCACTCACACACGCAGACACTCACTCACACACGCACACACTCACTCACACACACATGCACACATACTCACTCACGCACTCACTCACACACGCACACACTCACTCACACACGCACACATACTCACTCACACACGCACACATGCTCACTCACGCACTCACTCACTCACACACGCACACATACGCACACACACTCTCTCACTCACGCAACTCACACACACGCGCACATACACACACACACACACACTCTCACTCACTCAACTCACACACACTCTCACTCTCACACTCACACACACACTCTCACTCTCACACACACAGAACTTCTTTAAACACCCCCCTCTTCACAGAATCATGCCAGAATTAAGGTTCGGTTTAACTTGAAGAAATTGTGACAGAACTATATTTCAACTGTACAGAAGAATTTGCTTCTCAATATAAAAATAATAAAATTAATACAGTTTATTAAAACATTATAGTTTGAAACATTTTAAGGAATAGCACAACTAAAAAAAATGAAAGGAATTGTTACATTTGAATTTGATTACCTTTTAAAACATTAACTAAATTGTTAAAGTCCCCCTGTAGTCAATAATTGTATCTGTTAAAACTCATCTTTAACCCTCTGGGGTCCAGAAACGCGTCGGCGCGTTTTGCTGTTTTTTTTCCACATAGCAGCAACATAGACTTAAAATACTCCGTCATTTTTGGTCATATAAATAAAATCAATACATGATTATAAACTATAGAGGGTCTTCTTTTTTTTGTGTACACTCACATTAACATCAAAACCGTGTGCTTTTGTAAAATGAAGAAAATAAACAGGGTGTGCTTTCTGTCTCTCCGTCTCCGTTAACTTTTTTTCTGGAGCACGTCTCTAAACTTAAACAAAGCTCAGCGAATACTATTCACACAAGCATGAGCAATATATCTTTATGATCATTTAAGTTTGTACTATTAAAATATCTAATTCAAAACTAAAATAAATATTCTCTGTTTATGTAATCTATAAAAAAAGAGAGAGGTGTCAGCCGATCTCATTATCGTTCTCTCAGCTCATTATTCTGCTAATGTGCCACGCCCACGGAGAGCGCGCGGTATTCAAACGCAAATGATCTAAGGCAAGCCATTCAAACATGCCAACGCCCACCAGCTGGATTATAAAACACATCATGTTTGATAAAAACTTGTACTTTACCTCGTCTTGCTACCTGTGAGGAATAATACTATCTAATAACCCTGGAAAATGTACCAGAAGTGCTGGTAGTTTCATTTCGAGGAGCAACGGATCCAGCTGATGTAGTAAGTTATTTATTCTTAAGTGCTTTGTTCTAATCGCGATATTGAATAGTGTCTGACTGTAAACCGCAAAAAGACTGTTTAAATATGAATTGCGTGTCTGTGTGTAGGCTAAATGATGAATGAACAGCATGCAGGCGCGCGCGCTTTGTTTACTACAGGTCTACAGTGCGTGTCTGTGCCGTTCATTCACTCTCGCATCTACATTAGTAAACGTTATGTTTACATGAACACATCCAAACTATATTGCTATAGCCTACTAAGATGAGTAAAAATAGACTGAAATATGTTGAAATAAAATGTCTGTATAAGCAACAAACTGCTAATTAACATGTATATGCTAATATATCATACACAATATGTTATAGACTAAATATGAAATATGAATGTTTAGACAAGATTTTGTGATTAGTTTTGGATAGATTATAAAGTTTTCACTGTAAAAAAAAGACTACTGTCACATTAAATAGTTAAGCTTTTGTTCACCAATTTCTGCTCATAGTTAAATATACTATAGTATGATGTTTTGTCAAAAATAAAGTAGGTATATTGAATTATCAACTAAGATGTTATTATAGTGTTTGCTCCAATATTCAAACTAATCCTTACCTTACCTTACCTAATCCTTACCTTTTTTAATACGTATGATAAAATGTATACTTTTTACAAAGAAAGAATACACTTGAAATATTGTTAAAATTGTAATTGTTGTTGTAATTGTAACCTATTTGTAATTGGTTACAATTTCCAATTGTAAAATATGTATATATAGATAATTTCTTTTGTCCTTGCATTCTTTGGGATCCTGTGACACACCTGTGTGAAAGGGCTAATTAATATGCAGCTCATTATAGGGCTCATTATCCGGCCTTTGTCTTCTCAGGTGTGAACACGCCTCCACGCATATCGCCTTTCCAAACAAAAGGTGTCTTATAAAATTTAAATAAATGTATTGTTTTGTGTAAATGATTAGGCAGGATGATTTTCAGATCATTTTGAAGCAAAAATTCTAGGCAACAACACTCATTAGTCAAAAGTCTTGTGGACACATATTTAGTATGTGTTTTGTGGCCTTATTTCAGACACTTTAAGTTTTAGTTTTTTCAATAACCATGCATAAACAATATTCTCTCAAAAATACAAACATGTACATACATCTTGCTCACATATTACGGTAGCCCCGTTTGTGCTATATAGAGTGAATTTACACCTTTGCCATTAACATGTTTATAAATAACTGAAAAAAGCACAAATGTCAGAGCATGTCAGAACACCTCCAGGACCCAGAAAACACCTTGGACCCCAGAGGGTTAATCACCAAAATTACATATTTAAACGTTTTTTCCTTGAAAAAAATTCTTCATGCCTTAAAATATCTTGAATGTAACTCGACACCCTTGCCTCATTTAGTATTTGAGAATTCTCATCATATATATATATTTATATATATATATTAACTAACTTAACTTTTTTACAACAGAAATGAAGCATCACTGAACTTACTTAAAGGTATTGTAGGTAGAAATCCACAAAAATACTTTTTTCCAAATTTTTTCAAACTGTCTTTATATATCAATGCATAATTAAAATGTAAGTACTCTGGAAAAGAAATGATAAAAATCGAGTGTCTGTAGTCCTCTCAGGACTGCAATAAACACAGCTCATTATTCCATTCGGGACGAAAGAAATGATTGGCTGGGGCGACTGTCACTCTCCCTCGCTACCATGGATACCACCTCTGCTGATACAGGAGCAGCCCAAATGCGCGCACCCGTTTGAAGAGGCACGGAAGCTCGTAATAACAATTATGGCAGAGAAAGAACAGTCAAAATTCTCAGTAACGTTACCTGCATATAGAGGCAGCGAAGTCAAACAAGTTAAAAAAAGGAAGACAGTATTTGAAAAGGCTATGAACAAAAAGTCTTTGGATAAATAAAGAAATCATACGAGAGTCAATATCGGCGTGGCTTTCCAGCGGTGGCGACAACTGAGGGATCTCAAGGGGCTGAAAAGTGACTCCATGATGGCTTTATTTCTGCTGGACAGGTAATCTTGCTGTTTTCATTTTGATGGCATTTATTTTTTCATGAAGCATGTATCACTAGCACACGTAGCTACCTAATATAGCTACCTAACGTTACGTAGCATAACTAAAGGTACTGGCTTAGCTATGACAGTGTAACTTTGGTGTCGACTGGTATAACGTTACTGTTAGTAAGCCAGGGTTGAGACGATAAATAAGCAATAGGCCTATCTGCAGTTGAAAGCTGTTTTGTTTAATTTCGCCAAATCTAACTTTAGGTTAAAAAGTTTAGGGGATCTATTTTTATACCTAGCTTTACCCTCTGCCTAAACTTTGTTCCTATTTTCACCGTGAACTCTACCTGCTCCGTTTTTTCACGTTTGGTTTGTTGTTATATGCTCTACATATGTTTACCTATGTCTTTATGTTGTATCTGTATGTGTTATACAATATATGTTGTGTGTGTGTGTTATATTATCTTGTGTCTGCAATGCAGTTGTGAGAAGGTGTTTGAGTGTATGTTACTCAGTTTATCTGTAAACAATCTTATGTTATGAATCTTACAAATTCACCTTCATCACAGTGTAACTGATAGTAACGGCAAACGTGTATCAATGAAGCTATTTATAGCTTTGCCTTATATTGAGTTTGATTCCGTTACGAGCTAGTAAAATATTTTAAACTTTACCAGTATCGATATGCGAGCTTGATAGTGAGTACTAACAGCCATGTTAATTGTTTATATTCATACTGATAAAGTTAGTTACTTTATTACTTGTGATTCTGACATGATGTCACTACATGCACTGCGCTCCTCTCTGCTCGGCGCTGGTAAACGCGTCCGACTCTTCCAGCTGAGCGAACGGCCGGGATCGCGCGTTCATGTGTTTTGGGGGCGTGGCTTTGGAAGGAGCCGAGAAGGGAGGGGGTGGGAATTAATGGAATAATGAGCTGTGTTTATTGCAGTCCTGAGAGGACTACAGACACTCGATTTTTATAATTTCTTTTCCAGAGTACTTACATTTTAATTATGCATTGATATATAAAGACAGTTTAAACAAATTTGGACAAAAAGTATTTTTGTGGATTTCTACCTACAATACCTTTAAGCTGGACTGTGACACTATTTTCTTCTAGAAACAAACTTTGTTGCATTATTTTCCTGTTCTCTCTGGAAAGCTGCTTTGAAACACTCTGTGTTGTAAAAAGCGCTATAGAAATAAAGGTGACGACTTTTGACTACGCGGTTCTATGAATATGCAAATGAGCCTCGCCTCCACTCACTCACTCACACACTCACTCACTCACACTCACACACTCACTCACACACTCACTCACTCACACACTCACTCACTCACACACTCACTCACACTCACTCACTCACTCACACTCACTCACTCACACTCACTCACTCACTCACTCACACTCACTCACTCACTCCCACTCACTCACTCACTCACTCACTCACACTCACACACTCACTCACACACTCACTCACACACTCACTCACTCACTCACTCACACACTCACACACACACACTCACTCACACACTCACTCACACACTCACTCACACACACTCACACCTCACTCACACACACTCACTCACACACTCACTCACTCACTCACAGCAGCTCGTATTAAAAACACCACAGACACAAACATTAAAAACTGGATTTCCACCACAGGGGGACTTTAACGTTTATACCTTCATTTGATGACCACCATTTTTTATAAGAAATTTGTATTCAATCATAAATCCAGAAAAATTAAAATAGACAACAGAATAAAATAAAATAAAAGGGGGTGGGCCTTATTATTGAAAAAACTGTAATAAAATATAAAATTGTGAAAGTTCAATTAATTTAATTATTCTTTTTGATTATTAAAATTGAATTAACCATTAAAATGGAATCCAAAGACATGGAATTTGTTCAAAAAATAAAACTAATTTTATAAATAATTATTAATTTAATAGGGCCCTAAAAATGTCATTTTTCATAAACTTCTAATAAATTGTTGTTAAATTGTAAAAGTTTCACGATTTCACTTAATTAGACATGCTTTTTGACACCTAAAGTTTAATTTAGCCATTAAAATGAAACACTAAAACTGATTTCACAAGGCCCCAGTAACGCACGAGCCGAGGAGATTCCCATTCCCGCAGATCCTAACAGGCAATTAGTGTAATGCTTCTGAGAAAACAAGCGCATTACATAAGCCAACGACACACAGCTGAAGACAGCAAAGCTAGCATTAACATCCACTGTCAGACGAAGCACTGACGGAGGTCAAAGGTCAGAGCCCGAATAAGCCCTCGCACTGTTAAACACCTCGAGATGAAACTGTGTTCATATAAACAGAAGAAAGGGTTTATCAGACATCCGTGACGGAAATGCTAATTTGTCTGTCCTGAATAGACGCTAATTGTGGTGGAAGCATCAGCTGAGATGGAGACGTACGTATTTTTAGGGCGCTAGCAGAAGCGTTTGCTCTCGTAGCGCGCGCGTGTGTGTGTGTGTGTGTGCTGGCGAATATGAAGAGAAAAGACACTCGTCACACGATCAACACTCTTCTAAACACCAACTAGAGCATCAGGTACGATTACTCCTTCACTGCTAATTACAGAGATTGACAATTCCACAATAATCTATTCGAGACCAAACAATGGCATATGGATGTATTATAATTACTATAGATTGTCCGCCTACTTTTCCATTAATTTCTCCCTTAGGAATTTTTAAAGCCCCCTTGTGGTGAAAATCCAGCTTTTAATGTTGTTTATATGTCTTATCCACACATGCACAATCCAAGGGCTCGATGTTTGCAAGCACACATGTACGTGAACATGAACATGATTAATATGCTCCTGAACACTAATCGTTTCTCTTTCTTTCATTCTTCCTCGTTCACTTTAAAGGGACAATGTGTAGTTTTTTAGGTATTTTATTATCTAAAATCAATATTATTATTCATAAATATGTCCTCAATGGTGTACAAATGCCAATGATCTGACTTATCCTCGTAAACGAAGAGTTTATTATCTTTATATACATGTGACGGGTAGGTCCACGGAGGCTTCCATGTCGTTCCGCCATCTTGAAAAACTATAATAGCAGAGAGGGTCAAAAAGTACTAGACCAACGCGTTTCCACAAGGCGTTTTCGTTCAGAGCCAGCGTCACGTGACTGAAAGCAGCAGAACCGGAGGATCAGAGCAGCGAGAGGCGCTTCACGGCCCCGGCGAGTTTAAAAGCTGCATTGCACTGTTATTATTCATATTGTAACATTCGTTTGTTCGTTGTGTCAAGTTGCAGTTTGTTTGAAATAACAAACCTGTTCACCCGAAGGAAAACTCGACGAAGTGCTATTAGAAGACATCCTGTCACAGCTTTTTGGTACATAACAGCTACCGTAGATGCAACACGCATTTGAAAAAGCGAGGCGCTGGAGAGCACAATTCGTTTGAATGCAAAATATAATTTCACCGCTAGATGGGAGAAATTCCTACACAATGTCCCTTTAATATGTTGGGTCATTTTTGACCGGGAACACCACAAGTGCGACTATGTGCCATTTTGTACAAAATAAAAGCATTTCAAAACAAACACCCTGATTAAACATTAAAGCCACTAGTGTGATAAACAGTGCAATTTTTCTTCATATTTTATTTAATATTGTGAAAATTATTCATAAATAATGCTTTTTCACACACAAGTAACTTACTCTCAGATAAATGAGTATTCAGATGCAAAAATAAATACAAAACCAGTCCTTAATGAAAGAAAACAAGTTGTCAAAAAGATTGAATCCAATATTTAGTGATAATATAGAATAATGATGAGAGATTTAGAAGCTATTTTTTGACTGTGAACACCACAAGTGTAACAAGGTGAAGCAGAGTTTTCCGGAGATGTGCTGAACAATAGACCAATTTCCAGCCGACGTCACAGTTACGTCACGGCGCTAGCTGGAGGCAGAACAAAGGGAAAACTGCAGGCGGCAAATACAAACCAGCACAGATTCGGCTACAAAATAAGGATCTTAAATTATTCTTCTTATTATTAAATGTCATCTTGTTGTGTTGTTGGGTGCAAGAATCAATGAAAAATTAATATGCTTTATCTGCAATTTTTTATTTCTAGAAAATATTCACCTCATTAAAATTGAACATAATGTCACTCTTTACATTGTCGTCTTCTTGGCGCTGGCTAGCCAGAACTGCGGATCGTACCACACAAGTCTTGTACATGACCATTCAGCACATAGTTATAGGCATCTAAAGATTTATATGCCCTCCGTTTCTCTATCAGGTAGGTGTAGAAGTCAGGCCACTCAACCGGAGGTAGCGTTAACGTTAATCCTGTCAGATCCTCAATGAGTGTACGGGTCGGCCAATCCGTTAAAATTAACTTTTGCAAATAACAATCGTGGTCCTGGACAGTGAGTGACCTTGCACATTAAGATAAAATCGGATTTTCTCCAGTCATTGTTAAAAACAAGCTAACAAAACTTGCAGACTTTACGTTAGTGAAGCGGCCAAATGGATCGTTCTGCCACCACCTAAGCTCCGCCCACATAAAAACGTCACCATGTTTACCAACTGAAAATTGGTCTATAACCGGATCTATTCACGCACGTGCTCAATCGAACATTACCTGATTCAAAATATGCCTTCTCATATACCGTTACAGCTCCCGCGGTTAATGTCTAACGGTAGATTAGGTTAGTTGACGGTTGCGGTGCACGTGGGAAAGGAGCTATCGTTTATTCAAGCACTTTGAGTAACTCTGTTAGGGAAAAACGAGACTTATCGCACTACACTACCATTATATTTTCTTTACATCACAGTGAAATAATAACAAAATGAACTATTTGTCAAACAGAGGCAACATACATATTGCTAGCTTTAGCTAACACCTGCACAAACACAGTTGTCTGTAAAGAAATATCCTAGTTGTCCATCCTGCCTCTAACCATAAATGTGAATGAAAAACACTTGTTCTAGTTAAAATAACACTATTCCGAATGCTTACCTCGACTAAAAGTGAGTTCTGGGCCACAGACTGTCTTCACACTCGAAGCGAGTAATGACGGACGGCAAGCTTAGTTGATGTGACGTCACGTGGTCATGTGACATGAAAACGTCTGTTTTGTAAAAAAGTAAAAAGTAAAAATACTATTTAAGTCAAATTTTTGCTTTTAATTTTTGTCTAGAGTGTTTGTTATTTGCTTTCAGACAAACTGAACAAAACAGGTTTAAAACAGAAACGATGTTTTTCACTTAGATTAATATAAAAATGCACTTTAAATAAACAACACTATAGTTTTACTTTTTTCAGTGTATGTGGTGTTTTTAATATGCTTTAAGACAAAGCATGTGTAAATTCATAAGTCGACAGCATTGCTGAGTATTTTCTCCTTAAAACTGCAGTGAACCAAAGACAGTCTCAAAAACACGGTTTGAAATCGCTGGTGTTTCTGACGTCACAAACTACCTTGTAACCAATCAGATCAACGTGTGATCGTCAACGAGTGAGAGAGTGGAGGCGGGGCTCATTTGCATATTCATAGAACCGCACATACTAAATGAGGCAAGGGTGTCGAGTTACATTCAAGATATTTCAAGGCATGAAGAAGGAAAAAAACGTTTAAATATGTAATTTTGGTGATCAAAGATGAGTTTTAAGCGATAAAATTATTGACTACAGGGGGACTTTAAAAGTTAAAGTATTTTAAGCCAACCAGATGTGAATCATAACATCACAAACTGAAAAATGAAGCTAAAAAGAACTACAATCCCATGAAGCATTGTGAACAGCATAATAGAAATGCCATTTTATTGCGAAAATTTATTGCATTTATATACACAGATATTTGAGTATTTTGAGAGCGTAGGGAGGCCGACTCGAATTCGTAATTCGCAGTGCTTCATCTGAGTGGGCGGAGCTAAAGAGAGGGTGGAGCTTTGCTTGTCACAACTCTCTGATTGGTGGGATTTTCTGCACAGCATCATGGGTAATGTAGTTTCACTGTTAAACATGATTATTTTAAAAATAAACTGAAATAATCTAGACTGACGGCTTCAACAGAAGCAAATACTGTCGATTAACAACCTCGCAGCTCACAGTAGGTTGGATTTTAAAGATTTACAAGTTATCATTAAAAAATCAATTTCTGTATGGAGAAGTTTTGCTTCCGGCAAACGCCGACTCTAAATCCACCGCATAATGAGACAGAAACTGTAGTTTGTAAACACCAACGCAGACAGAGTTTAAGCTCAGATTTCTGTGTTTGTAAAAGCTGATTAACAGAAGCTCAAGTTAATGAAGATGTAGGAGGCCGTCGGGATTAAAGCGTCTTATTAACGAGAAAATCACTGAGAATCAGGGCTGACGTTCATTTAGAAAGACTTTTAAAACTGTTCTGAGAAATTAAACCATCCATAAAACCAGCACTATTTAACTTTCATCTAACATTTTTATTAGCTATTTGATTTTTTAATTAAAATATTTATTTTTATTTTAGTCATTTTTAGTATCAAGATACTATTATAGTACTTTTTTATTTAGATTTTGTGTACATTTTCTGTTTTCATTTTAATTTCTGTTTTTGTCATTTTTATCAGTTTAAGGTATTTTAAAAAAATATATTTTATTTCAGTTTTTTTAGTAAATTAAATTAAAATGTGAAATGTTACCTTGGCAAGTATCTGAAATAAAATAAGTGTAATTTTTTTATAAATATTGGTTAAAAAAATCTCAAATAATAATCTAATTCTAGTTTTTTTTTTTTTTTTTTTTTGATAGTTTATCAAATTATAAATAATTAAGTTCAAGTGTTTCATTTAATATTTATATTTTATTTTATGGTTTGATGTTGAATT
>JAVALU010001332.1:592500-605000 GCA_030770095.1 Gila robusta
GTGTCACAGGTGCTGCTCCTCGGCTCTGATGTGCTGGAGCTTCTCTCTCATCATGAGGAACGAGGGCCGTCCCGCAGGATCCAGGCTCCAGCTCTGCTTCATCAGCTCGTACACAGCAGCGGGACATCTGTCGGGAGCCTCCATCTTATAGCCCTTCTCCACCCGCGGCACCACCTCCTTCAGCGGCTGCGGACA
Source organism: Gila robusta (assembly GCA_030770095.1). Classification (NCBI taxonomy): domain Eukaryota; kingdom Metazoa; phylum Chordata; class Actinopteri; order Cypriniformes; family Leuciscidae; genus Gila; species Gila robusta. The sequence continues at coordinate 592,696 of JAVALU010001332.1, forward strand.
GAGGTCAAGGGTCACTCACGTCTATTTACATAGCACCTTAAAGGGCTCATCGGATGCAAAATTCACTTTTATATGGTGTTTGCATATAAATGTGTCTACAGTGTATAGACACAACCACTATACAATGAAAAAAATCCATTCACAAATTTTTTTTAATCCTCAAAAAGCCTTAACGGTCCGTGTACTTGTCGGCCAACGGATTTTCGTTTTGAAAGGAAAAAAACAAAAAACAAAAAACAAAAACGGACAGTTTCCCAATTACCATTAGTAAATAGGAAAACGAAAAACGGAAAACAACCCATTATTCGTTTTTTGTTTTGATATTAAAAAACGGAAAACGAAAAACAATCTCGTTATCCGATTGTCCTTCATGTGTTTATAGATGGAAATCGGAAATCAAAAATACGTATGTATAAATTGTAATCCTTAATTACATATTTTTTGCACTGGTATTTTTTCGTGACCCGGAAGTTACTCCCGCCACGCCAAGACCCGCCCTATTTGAAAAATGTAGGCTATCTGGTGTTTTCGGAGTTGTGAGATCCAGGCGATCACCGGGCGTTCAGCGCTCATTAACCCCGACTGGAGCTTTTCCTCGGCTAGTCCTTCTGTTTGCCGCTGGCTCTGATGTCTTTAGTCTAGTGGTTAAACATGAGATATAATTTGTCTTGTGTATAAGTCGATCTTTGGTCTCATTAATCTATAGTTTGTTCCATAGCAAATCGTTTTGGCTGAGGGCAAAGTGAAATTTCATAACTTTATATATTTAGGCCATTTAACTTTAACTTTGTAGCGTATTAGAGAGCTGACTTATGTTTGACTTAATTGTTTGCTTTATTGTTATGCATTGTATAGCTTCTTATACCTATTAGGCTACATATACTTTTATACTGGATATTATTGATCATTAAAACTGACATTTAACAAAAAAAGACAGGGTTGTGTAATTTTATATTCTAAAATATATAGAATATTATATATAGGCCTATATATTTTACTATACATTCTCTTCACTGTATGTACATGTATAATAAAATAAAATGACACAACCCTGTCTCTGTTTGTTAAATGTCAGTTTTAATGATCAATAATGTTTCATATTTTTAAAATGAAAACAAAAAGAACCAGGGTTGTGTTTTATATTTCGTGTTGTTATAAATATATGCAGTGAAGATAATCAATGTGCATTGCCTGAACCACATTTGTGTGGCCATTAATATGTTGAAGATTTTTTTAAATGAAAAGAGGCAGAGTGGTGTTTTATTACATATTTCGTTTTATTGTTGATGAAAAGAGGCAGAGTTGTATTTTATACCATATTTCGTTTTATTGTTGCCTAAAATATACATAAAGAGATAATTAGCCAGAGCGTGCTGAGTGACGCGATCAAGAATGCCGCTGTTCCATTTGCAGAATAACCGGACTCGCGTCCTCTCGTCCTCGGGAGTTCGTTCTCCTGAGTCGAACTTGGCAAGTCCGAAGTTTGCGTATACTTGGTATTGAGAAACGGCCTATATCTATGACAACCGCTTACTACTTACGATCGCTTCCGGGTCACGAAAAATACCAATGCAGAATTAAGGATTACGATTTATATCGTCGTATTTTGATTTCCGATTTCCATCTGTAAACACATCAAGGAAAATCGGATAACGAGATTGTTTTTCGTTTTCCGTTTTTTAATATCAAAACAAAAAACGAATAATGGGTTGTTTTCCGTTTTTCGTTTTCCTATTTACTAATGGTAATTGGGAAACGGTCCGTTTTTCGTTTTTGTTTTTTTCCTTTCAAAACGAAAATCCGTTGGCCGACAAGTACACGGACCCTTAACACTCTCAATAATCAAGAAGTTTGGATTTCCTGAGCAATATGATGTCATAATGCTCATTCTCCGCCCACGACCACTGACGGACTGTCCCATATTAGCATATATTTCCCGTATTAGCATATTTCCGCCAAGGCATCACTTTACGTGTCTTGTGTCATGCATGCTCAGCAGTTTGAGCACCATTTTCTCTAGTACATTAGAAATTGTTGCACTAATTAGATTAAAAAAGGTTAGAGAGAAAACTAAAGCACCATGGTACAACAGTGCTACGCATGTTATCAAGAGAGAAACTCGTAACTTAGAGCGTAAATGGAAACAAACTAATTTAGAGGTCTTTAGAATCGCGTGGAAAGACAGTATGTCACGTTATAAAAAGGCTCTAAAAGCAGCCAGGGCTGAGCATCTCCGCAAACTAATAAAAAATAACCAAAATAATCCAAGGTTTTTATTTACAAATAAACAAATAAACAGACATCACCAGAGCAAAATATTCTGTTACAGTATAGTAGTAATGATTTTATGAATTTCTTCACTGAGAAAATAGAAAGCATCAGAAACACAATTGTAGATGTACAATCTCTTATGGTGTCTTATGATTCAGCCTCAATTATCGCCCCTCAAGAACAACTACACCGCTTTACAACTATAGGACAGGAAGAGCTAAATAAATTTATCAATGCATCTAAACCAACAACATGTTTATTAGATCCAATACCCACTAAACTACTAAACTAAATCTTTATCTTTAGGTCATGTTCCAAAAATATTCAAGCTGGCAGTAATAAAACCTATTATTAAGAAACCACAATTAGATCCAAATAACCTAGCAAATTACAGACCCATTTCGAATCTTCCATTTATGTCAAAAATACTAGAAAAAGTTGTGTCCGCTCAACTCGGCTCTTTCTTGCAAGAAAATATCTATGAAAAATTTCAGTCAGGATTCAGACCGCATCATAGCACTGAAACTGCGCTAGTTAAAATTACAAATGATTTACTTTTAGCTTCTGACCAAGGCTGTATCTCAACACTAGTTCTACTCGATCTTAGCGCTGCGTTCGACACTATAGATCATAAAATACTCTTGGATCGACTACAAAACTACACTGGTGTTCAGGGACAGGCATTAAGCTGGTTTAGATCGTACTTATCAGACCGTTACCATTTTGTCTGTTTAAATGGGGAAAGAGGATAACGTCAGTAGACTATGGAGTGCCGCAAGGATCGGTGTTAGGCCCTCTGCTATTCTCAATATATATGCTGCCACTTGGTAATATTATAAGAAAACATGGAATTAATTTCCACTGTTATGCTGATGACACTCAATTATATATTTCATCACGACCAGATGAAAACACTAACTTATCTAAATTGACAGAGTGTCTTAAAGATATAAAATGATGGATGACGTGTAATTTCCTGCTATTAAATTCAGATAAAACGGAGGTATTACTTATTGGTCCAAAAAACTACTCACAAAACCTCGTACAATACAACTTTAATTTAGAAGGATGTCCTGTTACTTTATCCACTACAGTAAAAGACCTGGGTGTTATACTAGACCACAACTTGTCTTTCAAAAACCATATTTCATATGTTACAAGAACAGCCTTTTTCCACCTTAGAAACATTGCTAAGCTACGTAACATGCTATCTGTTTCTGATGCAGAAAAGTTAATGCATTCCTGACCTCGAGACTAGATTACTGTAATGCTTTATTAGCTGGTTGTCCTGCATCCTCAATAAACAAGCTACAGTTAGTGCAAAATGCAGCCGCTAGAGTTCTTACTAGATCAAGAAAATATGATCATATAACTCCAATTTTATCATCTCTGCACTGGTTACCTATTAAGTTTCATATCAATTACAAAGTACTACTACTGACTTATAAAGCCCTAAATGGTTTAGCTCCTGTATATTTAACGGATCTTCTATCGCCCTACAATCCATCGCGTTCTTTAAGATCACTAAATTCGAGGCTTCTGGTCATTCCTAGGATATCTAAGTCCACTAAAGGAGGGAGGGCGTTCTCACATTTAGCTCCTAAACTCTGGAATAGCCTTCCTGATATTGTTCAAGGCTCAGACTCGCTGTCCCAGTTTAAAACTAGATTAAAGACACATCTCTTTAGCCAAGCATTCACATAATGCTTACCTTTTATACCACTGTTGAATCAGATCGAATGCATTAATATTATGAACAGCAGCTATGCTAATTATTTCCCATCTGCTTTTCTGCTGTTATCTCGGGACGCTAGTCCCGAGGTAAATGGCGTTCGTCAGCTCCAGTTTGTATCCAGCCTCTCACGGAGACTTCAGAGTCCCCAACACCTGCGATGAGATGACTAAACGCCTGTGAAGAGACGACTCGACGCCGGCGATATGTTATGCCCTAAATTATACATGATTAACTAACTGTATTTTTCTATGTACATTTCTGAAATGCACTTTCTGTAAAGCTGCTTTGAAACAATATGTATTGTGAAAAGCGCTATACAAATAAATTTGAATTGAATTGAATTGTGTCGACACGCCCCATGGGTGAGCAGTTACTCATTATCATTTAAAGAGACATGCACAGCATTATTTAAAGAGACATGGACCTCATTATCATTTAAAGAGACATGCACCTCATTATCATTTAAAGAGACATGCACCTCATCATTTAAAGAGACATGCACCTCATTATCATTTAAAAAGACATGCACCTCATTATCATTTAAAGAGACATGCACCTCATTATCATTTAGAGACATGCACCTCATCATTTAAAGAGACATGCACCTCATTATCATTTAAAGAGACATGCACCTCATTATCATTTAAAGAGACATGCACCTCATCATTTAAAGAGACATGCACCTCATTATCATTTAAAGAGACATGCACCTCATTATCATTTAGAGACATGCACCTCATTTAAAGAGACATGCACCTCATCATTTAAAGAGACATGCACCTTATTATCATTTAAAGAGACATGCACCTCATTTAAAGAGACATGCACCTCATCATTTAAAGAGACATGCACCTTATTATCATTTAAAGAGACATGCACCTCATCATTTAAAGAGACATGCACCTTATTATCATTTAAAGAGACATGCACCTCATCATTTAAAGAGACATGCACCTCATTATCATTTAAAGAGACATGCACCTCATCATTTATAGAGACATGCACCTTATTATCATTTAAAGAGACATGCACCTCATCATTTAAAGAGACATGCACCTTATTATCATTTAAAGAGACATGCACCTCATCATTTATAGAGACATGCACCTTATTATCATTTAAAGAGACATGCACCTCATCATTTAAAGAGACATGCACCTCATTATCATTTAAAGAAACATGCACCGAAACGGGTCGCTGTGAACAGAGCTGTTTTTGAGGTAAAAGGCTGTTGTTTTACACAAACATTGAGGAATTTTAAACAAAGTATGTTACAAACTTTACATGAAGACCAATAAAGAATCATACAACTTGTGGAAAATGGGCATCCGATGACCCCTTTAAAACAATAAGAATGCTGACCAAAGTGCTGCACAACATACATAACAAAATAATACAATAAAATTGTAATACTAATAAAATATATCAGAAGAAAAACATCAGAAAATAATAGATTTAATATAAAACATCACCAAGCAATTAAAACAATTAAAACTAAAAGTGCAATCGGATTAAGAATAAGCCTGAGAAAAATTATATGTTTTAAGAGATGATTTAAATATAGATAAGAGTAGGGGATGATCTAATGGAAAAAGGGAAGGAATTCAACAGCTTTGGACCAAGAAATGAAAGTTAGCGCATGATTTACTCGCCCTCAAGTCATCCTAGGTGTATATGACTGTTTCTTTCAGACGAATACAATCAGAGTTATATTAAAAAAATGTCCTGGCTCTTCCAAGCTTTATAATGGCAGTGAATGGCCGTTTATGTTTTGAAGTCCATAAAAGTGCATCTATCCATCATAATAGTACAAAAGAAGAATGTCATATACACCTAGGATGGCTTGAGGGCGAGTAAATCATGGGGTCTTAATGTCCTCTAAACAAGCTAGCGAAGAGGACACTGAATCAGTATCTGAATTTAGAGGAAAATAAAGCTGAGTATCATAGGCATAAATTTGATATGAAACTTTATGGGACTCAAAAATAAGACGCAGAGGGAGTAAACGGAGCAAAAAATAAGGTTGGACCCAGAATAGAGCCCTGGGGAACCCCACAAGTGACGGGAACTGAGCTTGAGGAAAATTCTTCAATTTCCACCGAAAAAGTCACATTTGTGAGATATGATGAAAACCAATCTAAGACAGAGACACACACACACACACACACCGCCATCTGCTGGACACACGCGGAACTGCACGCAGCAAAACAATTCTCATGAAAACAATCATATAATAACAACAAATCTTTTCCACACAAACACATTTATCGAAAAAATCCCTCAATAAACAGAGGCTGTGATTGGATAACTGGAGTAACCAGTGGACCAATGGCGTCGCAGCGTCTCTAATGTTGGTTCGGTGTTTCTGAAACGCCGGAGTGGAAGTGTGTGATCAGAATGATTGTGTTTATTCCCTCCAGAAGCGTCTCACACACACGAGTGTGTTCCCGAACACCAGCATCCGAAGGCAAGAGAACATGACAGCGTTTACTGTGTTTCGTCTGACGCTCGACACACACTCGTTTATGATGGAGGGAAAACAGACGATTGCAGAAACGTACAGTTTTTATTACTGATATTTTGCACCAGGAAGTGATGATTTTGTTCTCTTGAACACATGGGATGGAAACGCTGCTTTATTCACAAGTGTTTTATGCAATATTCCAAGTTTGTGCATAAGTTATATTCGCAGAGAAACACTTGAAATGAAACTCTTACGATTCTGGGGTACGGCACGCGCCCGAACGAGTAAATCTCCCACAGGAGAACGCCGAAACTCCACACGTCAGATTTGGTGGAAAACCTCTGCAGAGGAGAGAGAAACATCTATTACTGGTGAGATTCACAAACAGAACTCTTAAGGCTGATAAATTATTTTTCGTTCTTCGCTTTGGGGTAAAAAGAAATTAAAAATATTCAAAATACATAAGAATTAATACATGCAATAAATGGAAAATATGATCACGGATCTTCACTCTTCAGGAATGGACAGATCAAAATCCAGCAGGAATGTCAGTTTCTAGACAAACAGGGAGTTTTTATCTTTAAACAATTTTCCTGAAATATTCAGGAAATCCTGATGTTTACGGTTGTTTGTTTTAGAACCTTCTCGCACGCACGCACACACACACACACACACTCAATCTCTCACACACACACACACACACTCAATCACACACACACACACACTCAGGCCCCATCCACACTACTACGTTTTAGTTTAGAAACGCAGACCTTTTGCTACGTTTGCACCTCCCGTCCACACTAAAACGGCAAAAACGAAGACCTAAAACGGAGAAGTTTAGAAACGCTGCCGACCCCGTTTTGCGTTTTGAATCTCCGGAGGGCGTTTTAGTGTAGACGGGTCAAAACGGAGGACTTTAGAAACGATGACGCAGAAGCTCACGCTCGGCTCTCTGATAGGGTGTAATACAACGGAAGAAAACATACAACAACAGCCTGGACTACCAGTTACGTTAGTGCAAGTAAATTCTGCATTTCACAATGCTATAACTGCCTACATGCGCCGGAGGCAAGCTATTATTCCAGCGATCTGTGACAGTTCCCATGTGCAGCGGCGGAATCGACCGTACATGGAGCGTCGGTTTTGGGTTCAGCCGGGAAGAACCAGCGCATGGTGGGATCATTTTATCAATGAAGTTGTAGTTCCTGAAGAATGGTGCGAAAACTTTTGAATGTCCAGATCGGCACTTAAAACATGCCCAGTGTAGGAGAATGGTGACGTGATCCGCGTTTTCAGTCGTTCTAATGTGGACGGAGATCAATTCTAATACGCAGCTGAAACGCTGGTGTGGACGGAGATCGTATTCGTTTTAATTCTCCGTTTCTAAACTAAAACGCAGTAGTGTGGATGGGGCCTCAATCTCTCTCACACGCGCACACACACACACACTCAATCTCTCTCTCTCACACACACACTCAATCTCTCTCTCACACACACACACACACACACACTCAATCTCTCTCACACACACACACTCACACTGACACACACTCACACACAGACACAATCTCTCTCACACACACACACACACACACACACTCAATCTCTCTCTCTCACACACACACACACTCAATCTCTCTCTCTCACACACACACTCAATCTCTCTCTCTCACACACACACACACACACTCAATCTCTTTCACACACACACACTCACACTGACACACACTCACACACAGACACAATCTCTCTCACACACACACACACACACACACTCAATCTCTCTCTCACACACACACACACACACACACACACACTCAATCTCTCTCTCACACGCACACACTCAATCTCTCTCACACAAACTCACACTGACACACACACACACACACATTGACACTCAGACACACACATTCACACTCACACACACACTCACTCACTCACTCACTCACTCACTCACACACTCACACACTCTTTCTTACACACACACACTCACACTCGCTCTCAGACACAGACTCACAGACACACACACACACACACACACACACACACTCAGACACACACACACACACACACACACACACTCAGACACACTCACACACACACACCTTCTCGCGCAGGGCCTCGGGCGAGGTCCACTTGACGGGTAGTTTTGCCGTGTCCTGAGTGGACGAGGCCTCTTTGGTCAGACCGAAGTCGCTGACTTTAGCGATGTTGTCGTCGGACACCAGGACGTTGCGAGCCGCCAGATCTCGGTGCACGAAGTTATTGGCCTCCAGATACTCCATGGCTTCACACACGTTACTGAAACACACACACACACACACACACGTTACTGAAACACACACACACACACACACACACACACACACACACACTCCTAAAGATCCCAGCGGACAGACAGACTTTAACCGCGCGCGTCTTTAAGATAGGGATAATGTACATCCAGCCGGTTGTTATATCAGAATAAACCCGACAGGGTGATCAGGATCACACACACACACACACACACATACCTGAAGGGGGTTTATTCTGAGATCACACACACACACACACACACACCTGAAGAGGGTTTATTCTGAGATCACACACACACACACACACCTGAAGGGGGTTTATTCTGAGATCACACACACACACACACACCTGAAGGGGGTTTATTCTGAGATCACACACACACACACACACACACACACACACACCTGAAGGGGGTTTATTCTGAGATCACACACACACACACACACACACCTGAAGGGGGTTTATTCTGAGATCACACACACACACCTGAATGAGGTTTATTCTGAGATCACACACACACACACACACCTGAATGAGGTTTATTCTGAGATAACAACCGGCTGGATGTACATTATCCCACTTATCACACGGACTTGCCACATCAGTAAATAATTACACACAAAATATTGGTCAGAGTTGAAATATGTTATTAGCTCTTTAGCAGTTTCATCATTTAGGAGATACGGTTTACAGTTATAACACTTATTACACAGCATTTCAACACATAAATAATTATAGAGATCAGAGATATTGATTTCAGATTAAACTGTTTTAAAATCTTAGTAAAATAAGAGACACAAAATGGCCGCCGCTGCGTTTGTATGAAACGAGAGAGAGCGAGTCCACGATACTGGATGCCATAATTAAATAACTGTACACAAAATATTGATTCGACTGAGTTTTAATATTTTAGCAAAACTTTCACGAAGAAAAGCGGTTTCTAGCGAGTGTATAGCGCTGATGACTTCAGTGACCCGGATGAGCCTGTGTTTCTGTTCCCTGTTGTTATCTGGGAATAATACAGGTGAAACTCGAAAAATTAGAATATCGTGCAAAAGTTAATGTATTTCAGTAATTAAAATTAAAAGGTGAAACTAATATATTTAGTATATATAACTATATACATATGATTATACTTTTCAGAGGGCCGACATTTCTGTATTTAAAATCCTTTTTTTTTTTATTGATTTCATGTAATATTCTAATTTTCTGAGATTTTGATTTTGGGGTTTTCATAAGCTGTAAGCCATAATCATCAAAATTATAACTTTTGCACGATATTCTAATTTTTCGAGTTTCACCTGTATATCACTGGATGGCGCTATTGACCAATCAGAATCAAGTATCCCACAGAGCCGTGTAATAAACATAACTATAACGATGACTATATTCACGTCCACACCAACAAACGATAACAGTCTTTTTATTCTAAGCCTGGTTTCGAAGTAGAACCTTCTCACACGCACGCACACACACACACACACACACACTCAATCTCTCACACACACACACACACTCAATCTCTCACACACACACACACACACTCAATCTCTCACACACACACACACACACACACACTCAATCTCTCACACACACACACACTCAATCTCTCACACACACACACACTCAATCTCTCACACACACACACACACTCAATCTCTCTCACACACACACACACACACACTCAATCTCTCTCACACACACACACACACACACACACTCAATCTCTCACACACACACACACACACACACACACACACACACTCAATCTCTCTCACACACACACACACACACACACACACTGAAAATGGACCTGCTTTACGTTACACAAAAACATCAAAAGAAAAACAGGCGCTTTAATAATGAGGTTTTACTCACAGTGAGAACTGGAGCAAACACTCGCCGCCCAGAACCGTTCGGCCCCGAGAGCGCAGGTAATCCACCAGACTGCCCTGTCACACACACACACACACACACACACATGATATGATCAACCTGTCAATCTCCTCCAGTCCTTCGGTCTCTGATAGTTTACTCTGGTTTATCCAGTAAAAGTCTTTCAGTGTAATTGTACAAACCTTCAGCTTGAGCTTCATGTGTCTTTAAATCTGTAGATTTTATCAAGTAAACGTAAGAATAACTTTGATATTGTTGGTAATATTTCAACTGGACTGAAGCATCTTCAGTTTACTTGATTATTCAGACATCATTCATTAGAAAATATCAAATATGATCATCAGGCTTTTGAGGAAGGTTTAATTGTTCATCTGTCAATCATTGTATTGCATTATATGTTTTAAAACTACAGAGCTTTGATCATAAAACTAAGCATTTAAATATCATCTTATTAAAGGTGGGGTATGTGATTCTCTTTTTTGTCCATTTTTTCTAAATAACTTGAAATCCTATTCCTAACCCACTTACAGCCACTGAGTTAGAAGCACTGAAATGAAAATTAAGCAATTTAATCATTTGTGGAACGGGCAGGACTCGAAAAACTCCAGCCAATCATTTCCAAGACCACCTGGAATCATTGGACAGTAAGTCCGTCAATCAAACGGTCGCACCACACCCCCCTCCCCCCAGCGCGCGCATACTCAAAGCTCGTGACGCATGCGCATCTCGTCAGTAAAGCCGGTTCCATGATTAGTAGTAAATCGTCATTACAATCTCTCGCGCATCTGAGTTTTCGCTCGTGCAGGATTGCGCGTCCATGTTCTTCGAATGGGAGGAGTCAGAGCCAGCGTTGGAGGAAAGAAGGTCGGACCATTTGAATTGTGTATTTTCAAAATCTGCCGGTCGTTTTCCAAATCACATACCCCACCTTTAAGACATTATTGGCAGATTTTGATATTTATATGCATTTTATGCAAGTATCTGCTGTACTGTTATAAAGATCTCGCTGATTAACATTACAAGCATCAGAACCTTTTGTCCATGTAAATATCAGCACCATATTGCATATTTTTGTTCAGTTTAAGTTGATTTTTCCTTCATATTCTCAATATATGAGCCATATAAAAGCCTGATGCATTAAATATGATACTCAAACCCATATCCAAACTTATATAGTCTAAAAAAATGTATTTATCTGACTATTATTTCATATGTCACAGTATTACCAATATAATTGGTTTATGTTTATATAGCATTGCATTATGTGTTTTAAAACTACATAGTTTTTTAGTTTTCATAAACTAAGTATTTACATATCATCGTACTAAGACATTATTGGCAGATATTGATATTTATAATTTTATGCGAGTATCTGCTATACTTTTATAAGATCTCATTGATTTACATTATAAGCATCAGAATTTCATATAAATATCAGCATATTGCATATTTTTGCTCAGTTTGAGCTGATTTTTCTTTCATATTCTCACTATATGAGCCTTTAAAGCCTGATGCATCAAATATGATACTCAACAAACACATATGCAAACTTATTTATTTAATTTAGATTTTGTCTAAATGTTCAATAAACTGTTTTTTTTTTTTTTTAAAGAAGCTTTTTCTGACTATTAGAATCAATTAATT
>JAVALU010001332.1:615000-622500 GCA_030770095.1 Gila robusta
TAGCGAAGAGTAAAAAGCATTTGGTGAACAGAAATTACATTTTTTGATGTTCTTTGTACTGTTGATCTGTCCTAAAAACATGTTTGGTGATGATGATGATGATGATGATGATGATGAAAGAGGGAGAGGAGATGCAAGATAACAGGATTTTGTTTGAATAAGAAATTAATGTGTGAAATCCAAATTTTATAATAATAATCAATGTTCTTGTTTATTTCTTTTCTTTTCTTTTTTTGTTCTTTCTTTGGCTAGTAGAAGTTCTGAATGGCCGGTAACTTAAAAATGTAGTAGCTAAATTGGCCGGTGAGTGAAAAAGTTAATTTCAAACCCTGTATATATTAGTGCTGGGCGGCAACGATTAATCGTATCCAAAATAAAAGTTTGTGTTTACATAATAATATATGTGTGTGTACTGTGCATAATTATTTTGTATATATATAAATACACTCACATGCATGTATATATTTAAGAAAACTTTGCATGTATATACTGTATATATATGAATACATAATTTATATTATATATATTTATAAAAAAAATTCACAGTACACACACATATATTATTTAAACACAAACTTTTATTTGGGATGCGATTAATCGTTACAGCACTAATATATAAATAGATTTTTTGTTTATAAGCAGAGCCTCTGTTCATTCTTTTGATATATTGCATGTTCAGATATTCATACAAAAAAAATATTTTGGCGGCCATGAAAGTTTTGTGAAAATGGTCAAAAATGCTGGTGGTGACTGACAACTTTTTTCAAAAACACTGGCAGGGAAAGAGTTAACTATTTTTCTTACAACAATAAAAAAGAAAACAGGCAAATAGAAGCTCTTTTAGTTTGATATTTGATAGAAAATCTATGTTTTCCACAGGAGAAGACTTTACAAATGGCCCAATTACTGAAATTTCTGATAAATGATATCTCATAAATCTCTGATGTGTCGCTCGTGATGTTTGGAGTGTGAGACGTTACAGTGCACATGACATCATCGTCTGCCTCTTGATTGGCCGCTACCTTGGTCATGCCTGATTGGCCATTACCTTGGTTACGCCTGATTGGCCGTTACCTTGGTTACGCCTGATTGGCCGTTACCTTGGTTACGCTGATGATGGTCAGCAGGTCTCCTTTGCTGAAGGGAAGGTCCTGATCGGTGCTGCCCTGGAAATTATACTTGGCCACACACTCGGTGCCGGACGGCCACGCTCCCTGCGAGAGGAACAAACACAACTTCTGCTAAACATCCTCTCATGCAGAGTGTGTGTGTGTGTGTGTGTGTGTGTGTACCTGTAGAGCAGACATGCTGAGTGAAGCTGAGACTCTGAGCGTCACACACCGACCTCAACCATCAGAGCTGAGGAGACAAAACACACACGATCGGTCTGAGTGTGTGTGTGTGAGTGAGTGAGTGAGTGAGTGAGTGAGTGAGTGAGTGAGTGAGTACTAGTGTTTTACACAGTATAAAATGCTAAGAATAAAAAAGGTGAAAGAAAAACATAATCAGGGGTTCAAAAGTAACACAGCAGCACAGCGTCATCAAACAACTAAAAAATATCTGTAAATCTATTAAACGGATAGTTCACACAAAAATTAAAATCAGCCCATGATTTACTCACCCTGAACCCATCCTAGCTGTATATGACTTTATTCTTTCAGACGAACACAATCTGAGTTATATTAAAGGGTTAGTTCACCCAAAAATGAAAATTCTGTAAGTAATTACTCTCCCTCATGTTGTTCCAACCACTGACCCGACGCCTGACGAGTGACCACTGATCCGACGCCTGACGAGTGCCCTCTGACCCGACGCCTGACGAGTGACCTCTGACCCGACGCATGACGAGTGCCCTCTGACCTGACGCCTGACCCGACGCATGACGAGTGACCTCTGACCCGACGCCTGACGAGTGACCTCTGACCCGACGCATGACGAGTGCCCTCTGACCCGACGCCTGACCTCTGACCCGACGCATGACGAGTGACCTCTGATCCAACGCCTGACGAGTGACCTCTGACCCGACGCCTGACGAGTGACCACTGATCCAACGCCTGACGAGTGACCTCTGACCCGACGCATGACGAGTGCCCTCTGACCTGACGCCTGACCTCTGACCCGACGCATGACGAGTGACCTCTGACCCGACGCCTGACGAGTGACCTCTGACCCGACGCATGACGAGTGCCCTCTGACCCGACGCCTGACCTCTGACCCGACGCCTGACGAGTGCCCTCTGACCCGACGCCTGACGAGTGACCTCTGACCCGACGCATGACGAGTGCCCTCTGACCCGACGCCTGACCTCTGACCCGACGCATGACGAGTGACCTCTGATCCAACGCCTGACGAGTGACCTCTGACCCGACGCCTGACCACTGATCCAACGCCTGACGAGTGACCTCTGACCCGACGCATGACGAGTGCCCTCTGACCTGACGCCTGACCTCTGACCCGACGCATGACGAGTGACCTCTGACCCGACGCCTGACGAGTGACCTCTGACCCGACGCATGACGAGTGCCCTCTGACCCGACGCCTGACCTCTGACCCGACGCATGACGAGTGACCTCTGATCCAACGCCTGACGAGTGACCTCTGACCCGACGCCTGACGAGTGCCCTCTGACCTGACGCCTGACCTCTGACCCGACGCATGACGAGTGACCTCTGACCCGACGCCTGACGAGTGACCTCTGACCCAACGCATGACGAGTGCCCTCTGACCCGACGCCTGACCTCTGACCCGACGCATGACGAGTGACCTCTGATCCAACGCCTGACGAGTGACCTCTGACCCGACGCCTGACGAGTGCCCTCTGACCCGACGCCTGACGAGTGACCTCTGACCCGACGCATGACGAGTGCCCTCTGACCTGACGCCTGACCTCTGACCCAACGCATGACGAGTGACCTCTGACCCGACGCCTGACGAGTGACCTCTGACCCGACGCATGACGAGTGCCCTCTGACCCGACGCCTGACCTGACCCGACGCATGACGAGTGACCTCTGATCCAACGCCTGACGAGTGACCTCTGACCCGACGCCTGACGAGTGACCACTGATCCAACGCCTGACGAGTGACCTCTGACCCGACACCTGACGAGTGACCACTGATCCAACGCCTGACGAGTGACCACTGACCCGACGCATGACGAGTGCCCTCTGACCCGACGCCTGACGAGTGACCTCTGACTCGACGCATGACGAGTGCCCTCTGACCCGACGCCTGACCTCTGACCCGACGCATGACGAGTGACCTCTGACCCGACGCCTGACCTCTGACCTGACGCATGACGAGTGACCTCTGACCCGACGCCTGACCTCTAACCCGACGCATGACGAGTGACCTCTGACCCGACGCCTGACGAGTGACCTCTGACCCGACGCCTGACCTCTAAGCCGACGCATGACGAGTGACCTCTGACCCAACGCCTGACCTCTGACCCGACGCATGACGAGTGACCTCTGATCCGACGCCTGACGAGTGACCTCTGACCCGACACCTGACCTCTGACCCGACGCATGACGAGTGACCTCTGACCCGACGCCTGACCTCTAACCCGACGCATGACGAGTGACCTCTGACCCGACGCCTGACGAGTGACCTCTGACCCGACGCCTGACCTCTAAGCCGACGCCTGACCTCTAACCCGACGCATGACGAGTGACCTCTGACCCGACGCCTGACCTCTGACCCGACGCATGACGAGTGACCTCTGACCCGACGCATGACTTCTGACCCCTGACCCGACGAGTGACCTCTGACCTGACGCATGACGCCTGACCTCTGACCCGACGAGTGACCTCTGACATGAGTCACACGACGCGTAATGTATTGATGAATGCAGAAGCGCAGAGGATAAAGCAAAACAAAACACAGCTTGCATGAAGCTAGTTATTTTAGTTTTTAAAGTTTTAAATATGGATATTTTTCTTACACAAACATAGCTTCGCTTCAGAAGGCCTTTATTAACCCATGAAGGATTATTTTTATGCACTTTTTGGGCTTCAAAATCTCTTCGCCCATTCACTCTGATTATAAAGCTGGGAAGAGAAATTATATTGTTTAATATAACTCTGATTGTATTCGTCTGAAAGAAGAAAGTCATATACAGCTAGGATGGCTTGAGGGCGAGTAAATCATGGGCTGATTTACATTTTTGGGTGAACTATCACTTTAAAAACATTCATCTCAAAGTGTGATTAATGATCATTCTCTCAGCATTAGTTGTGCAGTTTTCATGTTTTCAGAAGATATGAATAATGCAGCTGAACTCCAGACACTCAGCTGAATAATTAAAAGATCTACACTTTAAAAAATAGAGCTCAGCACTGCCTGTCCACTTTATCAGTGGCACTGGTTCTGGAAGTATTTTTCCCATAGGGATTTTAAAAAGTCTTCATTAAATGTTATAAGCCATGAACCAAACCAATCATCTACGAGGAGAATCACAACATTACAAACTTTGATTTGAAGCAAAACATTTTTTGAAAATCACACAAAAAGACAAAGGTACAAGACTGTGAACTTAACGACTTTAGTGGTGAAGCATTGCGAACAGCATAATCGACATAAAAACGATGGAGAAATATTAAACTACTCATTTACAGATGTTGAATATACATATATTTTTATTTAACATACATGTAACCCCCGTTAGCAGATTTATACAGGTGGAGCTGGGGAAGGGGGAGGGTCATATACACTGAACAAAATTATAAACACAACACTTTTGTTTTTGTCCCCATTTTTTATGATCTGAACTCAAAGATCTCAGACTTTTTTTCTACGTACACAAAAGGCCTATTTCTCTCAAATATTGTTCACAAATCTGTCTAAATCTGTGTTAGTGAGCACTTCTCCTTTGCCGAGATAATCCATCCACCTCACAGGTGTGGCGTATCAAGATGCTGATTAGACAGCATGATTATTGCACAGGTGTGCCTTAGGCTGCCACAGTAAAAGGCCACTCTAAAATGTGCAGTTTTATCACACAGCACAATGCCACAGACGCCGCAAGTTTTGAGGGAGCGTGCGATTGGCGTGCAAAAAGTCTTAGATCTTTGAGTTCAGCTCATGAAAAAAAGGAGCAAAAACAAGTGTTGCATTTATAATTTTGTTCAGTGTATATATATATATATATATATATATATATTATACATATCTATAGCAGATTTTCTTTTGCTTCATTACTGGATGAATCAGTGTTTTTAAATGAATCTCTTGAATGATTCAATGACTCACTCATAAAGACTTAACTTGCTTCATTACTGGATGAATCAGCGTTTTTTTAACAAAACTCTTGAATGATTCAATGACTCACTCATAAAGATTCACTTGCTTCATTACTGGATGAATCAGTGTTTTTAAATGAATCTCTTGAATGATTCAATGACTCACTCATAAAGACTTAACTTGCTTCATTACTGGATGAATCAGTGTTTTTGAATAAATCTCTTGAATGATTCAATGACTCACTCATAAAGACTTTACTTGCTTTATTACTGGAATAATCAGTGTTTTTGAACAAATCTCTTGAATGATTCAATGACTCACTCATAAAGACTTTACTTGCTTTATTACTGGAATAATCAGTGTTTTTGAACAAATCTCTTGAATGATTCAATGACTCACTCATAAAGACTTCACTTGCTTCATTACTTGATGAATCTGTGTTTTTTAACAAATCTCTTGAATGATTCAATGATTCACTCATTAAGACTTCACTTGCTTCATTACTGGATGAATCAGTACTTTTGAATGAATCTCTTGATTGATTCAATGACAGATACACTCACCTAAAGGATTATTAGGAACACCAAACTAATACTGTGTTTGACCCCCTTTCGCCTTCAGAACTGCCTTAATTCTACATGGCATTGATTCAACAAGGTGCTGAAAGCATTCTTTAGAAATGTTGGCCCATATTGATAGGATAGCATCTTGCAGTTGATGGAGATTTGTGGGATGCACATCCAGGGCACGAAGCTCCCGTTCCACCACATCCCAAAGATGCTCTATTGGGTTGAGATCTGGTGACTGTGGGGGCCATTTTAGTACAGTGAACTCATTGTCATGTTCAAGAAACCAATTTGAAATGATTCAAGCTTTGTGACGTGGCCATAAAGGGATGGACATGGTCAGAAACAATGCTCAGGTAGGCCGTGCCATTCAAACGATGCCCAATTGGCACTAAGGGGCCTAAAGTGTGCCAAGAAAACATCCCCCACACCATTACACCACCACCACCACCAGCCTGCACAGTGGTAACAAGGCATGATGGATCATGTTCTCATTCTGTTTACGCCAAATTCTGACTCTACCATCTAAATGTCTCAACAGAAATCAAGACTCATCAGACCAGGCAACATTTTTCCAGTCTTCAACTGTCCAATTTTGGTGAGCTCTTGCAAATTGTAGCCTCTTTTTCCTATTTGTAGTGGAGATGAGTGGTACCCGGTGGGGTCTTCTGCTGTTGTAGCCCATCCGCCTCAAGGTTGTGCGTGTTGTGGCTTCACAAATGCTTTGCTGCATACCTCGGTTGTAACGAGTGGTTATTTCAGTCAAAGTTGCTCTTCTATCAGCTTGAATCAGTCGGCCCATTCTCCTCTGACCTCTAGCATCAACAAGGCATTTTCGCCCACAGGACTGCCGCATACTGGATGTTTTTCCCTTTTCACACCATTCTTTGTAAACCCTAGAAATGGTTGTGCGTGAAAATCCCAGTAACTGAGCAGATTGTGAAATACTCAGACCGGCCCGTCTGGCACCAACAACCATGCCACGCTCAAAATTGCTTAAATCACCTTTCTTTCCCATTCTGACATTCAGTTTGGAGTTCAGGAGATTGTCTTGACCAGGACCACAACCCTAAATGCATTGAAGCAACTGCCATGTGATTAGTTGATTAGATAATTGCATTAATGAGAAATTGAACAGGTGTTCCTAATAATCCTTTAGGTGAGTGTACATTTTTTAACAGTCACTTGTGGCCACCTACTGGTGTAACAATGTAATTGATACTGTCATTATTTGAAGCGCAATGTTACTTTTAAAAGATGATTTACTCTATTTTGATCACTACCGTAGACATCAGTGTTTAGCCTATATCCCAACTATAAACTTTTATCCCAGTACTTCTGTGATACTCTGAATGATTGTAAGACAGAAATAATGATACTGCAATTAGCTCTTCCTTCTCTAAAGTTTTGCACAAACATGAAGAGAATCCAAACAACACTCAACCTTTCATTGTATGAACAGAAAAACACAGACTGAAGAACAGAAGAAAGTGAATCAGGTGAGAGGAGACAGCCGAACATTCATTCATTCATTCATTCATTCATTCGTTCATTCATTCATTCGTTCATTCATTAATTCATTTGTTTGTTCATTCATTCATTCGTTCGTTCATTAATTTGTTTGTTCGTTCATTCATTCATTCATTCGTTTGTTCATTCATTTAATTCGTTTGTTAATTTGTTTGTTTGTTAAT